>WYDF02030012.1:0-12847 GCA_009867245.2 Adranes taylori
TTACTTAAATGTAATTACAATATGGTTTTATGTATGAATTATTATGCCAAATAAAGGTTTATTATTATTATTATTATTATTGTTCCTTATTATACTTAGTTTGTACTTTATTAATTGACATATGTAAATAACATTTGTTATATTAGCAACAATAAATATATTCCATTCTATTCTATAAGCTAATACTAGAGATGAGTTAGTGGGTTAACAAAAAGAGACTTTGATTGTTAACGTTCTTTACAGTTCGATTGTGGAGATGGGTTAACACCTTATAATGGTTCATCTTATTTAAGATGTCATTTCGGCTAACTACCATCTACGTTTATAGAACTTTGTAATTGGTACATATGTATATTATATACAGGGTTTCCAAAATAGTTTAAAGAAGCGCATTATGCAGAGTTGTTAGGCAATGATGCTATTATGGTCCCCTGTCTGGCTTTTGAAGATAATTCAGTGTTTCATGCAGTCAGTATGTAGTTTTCGAAATTATTAACTTATCTAATTAATTATTAATAGCTACTTAGGGGTAAAAGTAATGCTAGCATACGTATATTATTTCAAATAAAGTTACTAGACATCAAACGCTTTTCCCCGTTATTTTAAACTTACTATTTGTTATTTTACATATTGGACAAGAAATGCAATGTAATAGAAGCAAAATAATAAAATACTTACGCTTTTTTGATGTCGGCGGTGGTGGAGTTTCTTGATACTTCTAAGACTTTATAATATTCCACCATCGCGCCAGAAGTGTTGCAGTCTCTGCGCCCCAGGATTGAAAACTTTATTTAAAATCGTTGTATAACGAAAAATATCTGCAACAATAAATGAACAGACAATAAGGAATTAATTTTTCAAATATGCAATAAAAAAATATAAATACATAGCTCGCTTTTTTTCACAACCTCAAATTATATGACTTCTGTTACTTAAATAAACGCTGCAGAAAGTTGCGGTACGAATATTAATATAATAAAATTCACGACACAAACATGTTTAATCAAAATGTAATTTACCTTTTAGTAGTTACAATTGGTAAAGAAGTATAGCAAAAAAGCAAACAACATTATGAAATTTCACGTTGACATTTGAATTTTGAAGACAGATTAGAAATTTTAGCAATGCCAACTTGGAAATAAGTAAATTAATTCTTGTGAATCCGACCTACAAATTTAAGTTTTTAATTTTTATGTGTACGAAGGGCATATGGAAGATATAGGATTCATAAGTTTCAATTCCGAGATTTTGACAGATTGTACATTTTGGAGGTGCCTGAGTTCAAAAGTGTAGTCTATGTTTGTTTGTCTAATAATATATTAAAACCGTAAAAGTGTGCTACCCGCAATCAATGTAAAAACCGAGAGGCAGCTTTTGAGGAAAATGACAGCTCCCCCGACAAGGTGAAAAATGATAATGGAGAAATTGAAAGCTGATGAAATTGTCGACAATTTTGTTTCAAAAATAAAATTGAAAACAGCA
Source organism: Adranes taylori (assembly GCA_009867245.2). Lineage (NCBI taxonomy): Eukaryota > Metazoa > Arthropoda > Insecta > Coleoptera > Staphylinidae > Adranes > Adranes taylori. The sequence continues at coordinate 1,483 of WYDF02030012.1, forward strand.
ACAGCAACAGCAACAGCAACAGCAACAGCAACAGCAACAGCGGCCGAGTTATATGCTTTTACATCAAATTGAAATATATAAAATTCTCAATTTCAATCAAATATGGCAATTTGAAAAAAAATCGTGAAATTTCATTCATTTGGAGAAGAAAATAAAGGTGTAAGGTGGTAAAATTTGTACAAATGTAAGGTGGGATTTGACAAACCCCAATCTGATAAATTCTATAAAAAATAATAAAATTTTGTGATTTTTGTTTAAATAATATATTAATCAACTATGACAAGAAACATTAAAACCAAAATTGTACAAAATTGTACAACAATAAAATAATTTTAATTGTTGAAATAAACCCAAGTTTCGTAAATGCCCTTACTTGCAAACAAAAGAAAAACACATTTGAACAAAAGAAATATTAAATTTTTTTTTTGAAAATACATATGTATGTTAATTATTTGTTAACATTCGAATGAACAATTTACAAGAAAAATTACGATTTTATCTATAATACAAAAAAAAGTTACAGCGATTCAAATTTGCAACATTTTGGGCAATAAATATTAGCGTGTTCCATACACAAAAATACCTTACACTCTGGGCACCTAAATCTTGTTTTACGATCACGTGATCTAGAAGATATGCACCACCCAGACAGTTTTGGGCTTTTTGCATATCGGTAATCAATTTCTCGGTAATCTAGGATTATTTTTTCTTACATTTATGTGTTCATGAATTAGATCCAGGTCCAGTGTCTTCAAAAATTCTCGTCTCTTTAGCTTTTGGTTTGTATATAATCTGGGAATTGACTCCTGTCGTATTTAAAAGCAAAAAAAAGGGGTGAGAGGCCATCTTCTCGAATTGCGAGAAACGCTGTAACTAGCAGATAATTCGTTTACTACATCCACACCGCCTTTTGTGAAGTTATAAAAACTAATTATCTCAGGAAGACGGCTATCGCCTGTAGTTTCGTCTATTTCATTGTCGTGGTGTAAGGTCGAGAGCAGCAAAACATTTTTATGTTTTTTGGTCAAGTATGAAACGAAAGTTATTGTTTCTTGAAAACCGAACAAGCTAGAATTGATTTCGCTTTCACTGAAGCTATCATTCTGTTGTTTATTCGTAAAGTACCAACAGATGTCAGTTGATGATCCAACAATAGTTTCAACATAACGTCCTAACATGTATACCAGTTGTTGAATGTGACATTTCTCTTGGTGCCAGATATTGGTTTTACCATACGCATAACAATATCTAAAGGACGGTTGCTGGCACTATAAGGTCCGGCAGGTTGTGATCCAGTATAAACCTCGAGATCTAGTACGTAAAATGATTTAGAATCTACCACAGCTTGCACCTTAATCCCATACTTCGCTGGTTTGTTGAGGATATATTGACGGAATGAGCAACGTCCTCTGAAAGATTCCAGCTTTTCACTCGTATGGAGAATAAGCAAGGTCACAATGATCCACAAATTTATCAAATATTGCTCGGATTGGTGCAAGTTTATCATATTTACGTCACTCTTCTCGATTTTCCATATTATCAAAACGCATACATGATAGCAAAAAGGTAAATCGCTTGAGGGGTATAGTGGAACGGAATATTTCGACACCATTGCCATCAGTCACAAATCATTTAAATTTTGATGGTTAGATCTACAAACAGCCTGCCAAATAAAGCAATCCTAACGCTGCTTTAAATTCAGTCAGTGTTGTTTCTGCAACAAGAAACTGCTCCTTGTAAGGTGGGGTGTGACAAACTCCAAGACACTTTGACCACGCACCACATTTCCTTCTCTCAGAATTGCAACCAAATAACTGAACGACGCGATACGTGACAATAATCGCGGAAGCTATTAGGCGGCGCATGGGATTGATCAACTTTCATAATAATGGCAATCGGTTGTAGATCGCATGGGGTTCTCACACCTCACCTTACCAACGCCAGGTTAAGTGACATATCAATTGGAAGTGCATTTACAAAATAAACTTACATTCTTATTTCAACTTACATAATATTTCAATACATTGATACAATATTCAATAACATACTATTCATTATAGAATGAGAGAACGAGAGATAGAGAACGAGATAGAGAACGAGATAGAGAACGAGATAGAGAGAGATAGAGAGAGAGAGAGAGAGAATCAACACAACATATTTCCAACAAATCACTATACCTCCAAAAAGCTCCGGCTTCCTGCTTTTATCTCTAATTACATCATTACATCATCCTTATACACATCACTATCTTTATTATTATCCCTAATCCTCTCCCTTGCGGTCTCATACAACTCTCCCATTATTCCAGTCACTCCATATCCTACAACACTATCTCACATGGCGTTGTCCTCTCTTAATACACCCCGCTTGCATTCTTTCTGTCATCTCTCGTTCACACACAGCTCACACTTTAGCGCGATTCATCATTATACTCCTCGTACAAATCTCCATTCTCTTCAAGCTTATTCTCACAGATTGACCAAACCTCATTTCTCACACCATCCTCATTCTTTCCAAAATCCCTTTGCTAACAATTGGTAGATTGTGACAATATAGTTTCAATCCTTTCGGGCCATCTTCATACATATAGGCTATTAATTCATGACGAACTGTATGGGTGAGTTTGTCGTTGATACACTATTATTTGGGTTAAGTTAGGTGACAATATTAGGGTTACAAAGGATTAGATCTAATGATATTAACAATTAAATGGAAGAGAATCAATGATCAGACAAACAATTAGATCAATATGAGTCGGCCAATCTAAGGGAAGTTTACCAACAAGCAACAATTACCATCAGTTAACAACTGAAATAAGTAAACTTCCCTTTGATTGCAAAAAATCATCAAAATGCCCGAAATTTTATAGATTACCAAACATTCGCAAGGAAAAAAACTCCTGTCATCCATCGTCGGTTCTTTGTATTCTCAGACACATCGCCTTACACAATATTTAGCCAAATACATTCAACTTTAATTGTATCCTCTGATTCATATGTAAAAAAATAGCCTCAAGAGATCCTCAAGAACATATATTATAACCAACTGACATAATAGTTAGCTTCGATGTCGTATCTCTGTTCACTAACATCTCCGAATATGAAGCATTGGACATACTAAGAACAAAACACCAAGTTCCTACGCACATCATTGATCTAATTAACCACTGCGATAGCAATGTCTACTTCACCTATAGAGGACAACACTGAATGGTTCCCCGCTTTCAACATCTTTATGGAAGACTTTGGAAGAAGAGCTTTGGGCAAGATTCCACTAAAGCCCAAGTTATGGTTGCGATATGTAGACGTTACCTTTGAGATATGGTTACATGGAAATCAAGGATTACATAAATCCGTCGACGCACTTAACGCTGAACATCCAAAAATACAATTCACAATGTAAGTAAAAAACGACCATGAACTGCCATATTTAGATGAACTAATTTCAAAGAAACCTATGGTTCTCTTGTACACACAGTTGATAGAAAGAAAACGCATACAAATCGCTACTTGCACGCTAATTCACATCACCACCCAGGACAGAAGAATTCTATAATAGAAACTTTAATTCATCGCTCTAGACTACTTTCCGACAATGAACGAATAGACTTTGAAGTCGCAACATTGCGGGGCGCACTTCTCCAGAACAACTATACTGACACCCAAATAAACAAGCCACCTGGAACACAAAATACAATGTCGGAACCAACACCATCTGAACCTATTACCATTGTAATTCCACCGTATATAAAAGGAACTACCAAAAGACAAATTCCCACTAGAAAACCTAGGAGCTGCAATTAATACGACTTAGTCTACATCAGTCAAATAAATAGAAAAATGTCGGAATAACTGAACACACAAACAACGTCAATACGTCCGCACGACCTCAGCACGTCCGCTCTAATCCAACAAAATTCCACAACCGGTCATAGAATAGCTTTCGAAAACTCTAGAACAATAACCACAAAAATCCTCTATAGCAACAGAATTACTAGAGAAGCCATAGAAATCGACAGACGACTGAACACGATGAACAAATAAACCGACGACCAAAACATTTCTAGCGCTTGGAAACTTGTATTACATCCTTACCATAAAAATAAACATCATATAAATAACACTAACAAGAAACCAGACAAAAATATATCTATCGTACGATCATGCAGCATCGAGCTGCGAACAAAGACAGTTCGGCGACATGACAGTAAATGCCACGAACATCAGGGAATAACATCCGAAAACAATCATCAGGTTTATGAAAGAACTGAGTGTTTTAAACGGCAAGAAGGGACATGCTACAAAGATCTTCTAGGTCGACGTGGCTGGGGTGATGATCCTACCCCCTACATAATAATAATGGTACAACCACCATCAGCATCCACTCAATCACCAAGTGTTCGATCACCACCAACTGTATTAGTCATCGTATCACGCACAATAAGCACCAACATAGCAAGGAGAATAACAAGATTATATGCTAAACTCATAAAACAATAAGTTCTCAGACTTTATCTAAACCTCGACAATGTCATATGCGATTTTGGCGAAACGTCGGCAAATCGAAATACCTACCACGCCAGGTATAACTCTGAAGACAGGAAACGACTCATCAGATTACACTCGCGGAAACCTCAAATTTCAGAATAAATTTTACAAATTGATTCGTAGACAATTCGTAGTGATTCGCTTTTGGAAAACTATATAAAAAATTAAAGTACATAAGTGAAACTAAATTTATATAAAACATCATATAAAACTAAATTTATTACTTTTCTAATTGTGCCTGACCTTATTTTTTAATAAATAACAAAATGTACGCAACATATTCTGAGGGCTTGGAGATGGGGTGGCGAAAAATGAATTGACATAAAAGATTTATTGGCATTCAAAAGAACTTACAGAAAACATTAGATTATCTCTCCTTCAGTAATAGAAAACGCAAAAAAAAAACAAATAAAACCGGGTAGTAGTGAAGGAAAGGCAGACCTTTAACCATAAGCAATAAAGAAAACTACGAAAAAAACCATTTCCCGTTCTCTTTCGTTTTCATTTTCTGTTCCCTCCCGTTTTCCTTTGTTTTCATTTTTTCCCTCTATATCCTTTATTCACTATCTTTGTCTCCTTTGCTTCTGGTCTAAAATATACCTCCCAATTCTCCTATTTCCTTCTTTCATCCATTCCCCACATCAATCCCTGGGGTAACTTGTTTCCAACGATACCATATCATATTCTGCATTTTCTGTCACATTCGTTCAACCAATATCTATTTCCTTTCTCCATACAACCACATCTGAACCTCGCTATTATTCTCTTCTCTTTTATGCTTTTTTCAGGTGCTAAAAATTTTGTAACTCCTCTATCATCCTTCAACCATTGATACTTTCTAATATTTTTATCTTGATCGAAATTACTCGAAACCTTTTTTGTGTACCAATAGAAGAAGAAGAAGCTCGTCATGATTTTATGCCCTCTAGCAATGCCTACATTTATGTGATGATGGATGCATTAAAGATACATTTAACTGGAAAAACAATAAATATAAAATAGCATTAAAATATCTTTTGTGTACGTATAAAATAATTCCTATTGCTGAAGGATTTATATATGCAATTTGCTGCTAGCCAATTGCTAGTGTATTATTACCGGAAATAACTAGGTAACAGCTCTCTAATAATTTCAGCAAAACCTTATCATATATCATTACAATCATTTCAATATATCACATACATTGTCTATTAAATTCTGTTTAACTGTTCATTTAAAGCATAGTCCACACCGAATAAATTTTTGAAAACAAATAATACATAATGGTTTCTTAAAGTCTAGAATAATAATTACTTGTTCTGTAGCATTTTCTCCAAAGTTATTCAAGTCCAGATTTTAATCACGTGATTCAAAGCATCTCATGCATACTTCAGAAGTTTAATAAATTTACTCACTTTATTTTTCATAGCTTTAAATTGGTGCAGATATCACAAGAGAAAAACGGGCAGAAGAAAAAAAGCGCCCGCATTTTCGCATACAACAGATGTTTATAAAAAAGCCATTAAAGTCAAGCATCCGTGGTTTCTTCAAGGGAATTTATGAGTTCGTTCTCGTTTAGTTAGCTATGTGTATTTTTACATAGACTTTATAATATTTTCATTTTCGATTTTTGAGGTAAGGCGTTTTTATTTGTTTTTAAGACCACCAAGAATTGGAACAAATATTATTTATATGATTAATATAAAAAAGCTAATTTCAATGATAAGAAAGAACGGTACATACATTATAAGTTTTTTTCTTCTCGCTGTAAGGCGATTGAGTGAAGATTTATTGAGTTTTAAACGGAACGAGAACGATACTTTATCGCGGTATCTTTAAGGAACAAAACGGTCCATCGCGTACCGAGCGTGAAAAGAGAATTTCCGTCACTAATTCCGACGTTCAATGTATTAAAGATGGCGAAAAACCAGTCCACGATTAAACTTCCACTATTGTTATGAGAATCTTCCACAATTAGTACATGGAAACACGTTAATCTCTTAACGTTAAAATTATTTGACCCGTTGTGGATCCAGGTGCACGCCAACGTATCAAGCATGTAATGTGTTTGAAAAGACCTCAATTATTGCACTTCGAAAGAACTATAAAGTATATACTTATTTAAATATCGTATGTAATCAGTTTCTTAATGATTAAGCTTTAAATGTATGCACCTTAGTTATTGCATCATTACTTTCATAGTAATAAGATTATAAATTTAATTAACAAAGCAATCTAAAACGAAATATAAAGCATGATACTCTTTTGCAGTGTTTGCTGTTAAATGAGTACTTCAGCTACAATTAATTATAATATGAAATATTCACTTTTATATATTTTCAGTGATTCTAACAATGGACATAATTATAAAACGCTGTGGGCTTACTATGTACGAGGAATTTTTAGAAAATATATATCATTCGCTATTTCAACGTAATGAGATAAAGCTGATCGCGCACAGTGATGTGTTGTCATCTCTTTTTATCAATAACCCGAACCGTTATTTTTTTTTTGTTTCCGGTTCGGCAAAGAAACAATATATCGGTTCAGTTCCGGTATTCGGTTCAGCTCGTATTTAAATATTAGCAAATTAATGTAAATACACGGACACCGTTCATATCTCTTTTTACACAGCTTTTTGCTATAACTTAAGGTGTTCACATACATAATTAAATGTCAAAAGGCGAATATTTCTCCATACAAGGGCAGCAATTATTTATTTTTATATTTCTCTGAATTATTTTTATAATTTTTATAGCAATAAAAACTTAACAAAATTGTAGCAATTTAATAAAGTTACTATATTATATACTGTTCTAATAAACTTTTGAATTCCAATGTGTAACTCTAAGTGCGGACTTGTAACTTACAAGTCCTCATTTAGTAATCCAATGTATTCAGTTTCATAGGTGCATACAGTTTTTGTATATAATTGTAGTTATGAAATGCACACTAAACAAAACATTTCTCGTGCATTTTAAAAGACGACTAAATAAAACAATTTAAATATTACGTTAAACTAAATGCTAATTACCAACTGTCTTAATTCCAAAGTAAGCTCAGAATGATTTAAACATATTTAACAGTTAAAATACATTATTTATCTGCACACGAGATGCCTAACACCTACTACGCATCTAGTGACCACTATACATACCACGTATTATACAATTAGTACATATAGCAAAGTAGCTTATATCAGCGAAAAAAATTTTCGTCAACCGAAAAACATATCGATTCGGTTCCAGTTTTCGTTCCGACAAAAATAACGGTTTTTTCGATTTTTGGTTCGGTTCCGTCTCGGATACCTGCTTTTTATCTAGTTCACCAAAAAGTGCAATTCTAGTCCAAGTGTAGCAAAATTAAACACAGGTCAGAAAATCTTTTCAACTTTATAATTATAATTGTACAGAAATGGGGGATTTTTTGAGATATCAATCAAAATATCTCAGAAAATCCCTTTCGGTGTGTGCATTATGAGTAATTTCTCTAATGTCCAGTACATTTTTCATAATGAGTATTTCCTCAGAAATTATGAATATTTTCCCAAAAAAAAAAATGAGAAAATTAATTCATTTTTTATTAATTTAAAGTAGTGAAAAATAAGTAAAAGAAAAATAAAAAATAAAAGATATGGCTTGACTCGATTGATGGTATGTCTTTATGACCCCAAGACAAAGTTTTAATGCCATCTGCACAAATAAAACTTTTGTCGTCAAATGGAGATAGAGCTAATTTATTTTGTTTCTGAGTAAAGATGGTATGTCTGATGGATTTAAATATATATAAATATATATATATATATATATTGTTTATATATTTGCCTCTTATCACACGAACAACCTTTATACTCTTGTACTGAAATTTCCTTATCAAAAATCATTTTCTTCACTCATTTCGCCTTCTTAGTGATTTTGTCCTCAGCCTGATGACAATACAATTTTGTCCGCAACCCTTCAAATTCATACATAATTAAGGCACCTACGTGGAAAAGGTAGTAAGTCAGAAAATATCATATTTCTGATTTCATACAAAAAGCAGTAAGAAGTCGTGCCAATAGCGTAGAGAAGGCAGTATATCAGAGTTGTGTGTAATTTAGTTGCTATGAATGCCAGAAGATGGCTCTGGTGCCAAGAGGAGATCCATTGGCATGGAGACGAAGGACCAATAGCGCTATGAGCCTCAAGATTTTCCGATGTGAAGTAATACTTAGTTTGATTGGGGCTTCCGTTTCAAGGGCTCTTGTGGTAGGCCAAATTCAACTGAAAAAGTTGTATCCAGATTCAAGCCCTATGTGCAAATAGATCAGAGACGTGATCAAGCAAAACATCTACCCGTGCACGGAACATCAAGACGTTGTGCTCAGTGTAGAACGACCAAAATACCTCATCAAATCAGATGTAGTTGCACGTGTCAGAAAGAAATTGTTTTCTGACATATCATAAATAATGCATGTAATCTTTCGATTTTGTATGTAAATTACTTAGAATAAAGTTGATTAGGTATGTCATTTGTGTTCACTGTTACTTGCATTGTGGTTTAATAACATAACCACGTACAACAGTTAAAATAAACAATTTTTTGCAAAAAGGAAGTATACTCCATCATTTTTCTACACATAAAAACCGCCCATACCAAATGTCATTAAAATCGGAACTAAAATCAAAATTCGTGCTTCAAAAGGTCAAACTGACATGACACCCAAAGGATCATGTTACACTCTAGAGCAGTGATTTCCAACCATTTCTGAAGTGCGGAAAACCAATTTTTTTTGCGGAACACTTAATTTGTAAATGAATGAAATAGGTTCTTAACCTATTAAATAGTCTCCTGAAAGGGATGTTTATGGAACACTTTCTCAAGTATTCCGCGGAACACCGATTGGAAAACACTGCCTTAGAGAATTCTCCAGATTCAACTTATCGACAATTGCACGAGATTGCGAAAAATAAATGTTGGATAAACGGAGTGAAAAGGATGCTGAAGTTTGAAGAGAACATATGGAAGAATGAAGGGAGAAGGTTGATAAGGGAAGTATACTGGGGCGCGGGGGGGGGGGGGGTGGAAGGGGGGGAAGGGGGGGAGCATGGGTGCGACTGGGGGGAAAATGGATGTGAGAATGGGTCGATAAATGTGAATAGGAGGATTTGATCGTTGACGGATAGATGTGTTTTGAAAGATGATTGGAGGTTGCGGTGCAGAGAATGAGTTCACGGAAAGGATGAGGGATTTTGAGTAATTATCAAGTTGTTCTAATGCATTATCGGTGAACAGTTTCAGAATTTCAGCTGGAAGTTCGTCAGGTCTACAAGCCTTGATGTTCGTCATTCTCCCCTATTCCTTTAACCACATCTTCTTTAGAAAAAAAATCTCTTGAAATATTTAAAATGCACTTGATGCCTGCTTATTTCTGTTACACCACAATTTTTAAGCATATGTAAAATATTCTATTATTCTTGTAATCGCTATTAAATGATTCACATTGGCCTTGCGTACCGTGTTTCTTTTATTTTAGATTATTGTACTGAACGAAAATGACGCACTTGCACCCACTGTTCAACGCACTAGGTAGGTTTATGAACTCTCTTTTGTTTTCTTTCTGGATAATGACGATGATTGCTCATTATTTTAATTATGTACAAGCGGAATCTTACAGATCAGGTTTACTTAATTGCGTAGTTGTTAAATCAAATTTCAAACATAAATTCGGTATGTAGCTTTTAATGTTTACGGTTCATAATATTCAGAAGGAATTTTACTTTTTTATTTATATAGTAAATAACAAAGGAATTAATCATATCATAAAGTATATTACATTACGGATTACTATAAATTCATGCTCGCGTGAATCAATTTCTTTGACCAAATTTAAAATTTTCTCCAATTCACGCCGTTAATTGTTATGAACATTGAAATCATAAAAAAATAATTATACCTATGAGGAGACAGTGAAAGGTGAAAGAAGTTTCGATTATAAACTTATTTGGATACTACACTGCAAACCTTTGGGATACATGTTAGCGCAAAATGGAACATGCAAAGAATATGTTAAGATGGTGGCAAGATAGGCCAGGGTGGCTATGGAAAGAGTGAGGTGTGTATGGGAAGGAAAGTTTTGAGAATCAGTAAAAATGGGAAGAAAGATTTTGGATGTATATATTAAAAATATAAAGATGTATGGAGCGGAAATGAAGGCCGTACGTGGAAGAGAGGAAGTCGAAAGAGTACAAGTAGGTTGTCTGAAAAGAATAATACGGGTTAAAAGATCCACACCTTGTGAGATTGTCTTGCAGGTGTTGGATAAGTATATATGCTGGGTGGATGGATTAAAAAAAATGGTAAAGTTTGAGATGAAAGTGTGTACGGATTGAAGTGGGGAATAATGATTGGTGTAGAGTTTCTGGTTCGGTTATAACCGTGCCAGGAAAATTCATCACCAACAATTGATCGCCGACTACAATTCGTCGTCGCGGAAATTTCATCGCCTACAATTGATCGCCTGGAAAAATCATCGCCCGATAAATTAAACTTATTTACATGAAATATTTAAGCTTCTTATACAAAAATATAAACAATTATTAAAAATTATAAATGAACTTTACGGTGGAGATTGAATGGCCGGTCATAAGCCCAAGATGGCGAAAGAGTACCAACTATAAATAACTATAAAACGACAACAGTTTGTTATTATTCATTTTGTGTTGGATATTTATTTAGATATTTTGTGTTGGTGTTGGATGAATAGTGTTGGTGTAGAAAAATGGTGTTGGAATATAAGATTAGTGAAAAAGGTAAACGAAAACTCATTGTGAGCAATTATTTGTACTTAAAAGAAAAAG
>WYDF02030023.1:0-12846 GCA_009867245.2 Adranes taylori
CATATATATTTTTGCAGATAAAGAAAAACAAGAACAGCTTCTCAAAGAAAAACAAAAGACTCAAAAATCTCCTAAACCTCAACAAAACGCACCGAAAAAAACTCCGAACGCATCGACGCCGAAATCTCCGAAAGCATCGACGCCGAAATCTCCGAAAAATCAACAACACAATAAACAAGCATCACCAAAACAACAAAGCAATGGAAAAGTAAAAGTCGCCGCTGGGGCTCAATCATCTAAAAATACGCGTAAAGATAAATAAACACTTTCATATTTATTCATAACAGAACGAAAGACAGATTACTCTGACCATAAGAAGCATAATTAGAAGGCAAGGGTATACAATTTTTTGCAAGGATATAATAGTTTTGTATTAATATAAATGGTTGTGTTTATTACAATTTAGTAATAGTATATGGTTGAGATTGATTAATTTTTACTGCAATGAAATCAGGTTTATATTTGTAAACCTTGACTTTTTGGAGACCTTGTTAAATACCTTTATAGTTTTTCTTATGATCTTCATTACGCTTAATTTTGTTTTTAGTTGAAGCGTGAATGCCGTATGAAAATGATGATTTAGACCAACATATGTTGTTTTGAGTTGTGATATTTAGTCACTACCAAAATAATTTAAAATCTAAATTTCGGAGTTTTTTGTTCTATTTTATCGATTTTCAATAGTTTTTAGAAATTTATGGATATAAATGGATTCAGTGCTACTAGATGTTTTATATTGGTTTGAAAATCAAGAACAAACCTCTTTAAAACGTTAATGCTATTTCTTGGACCCTAACTATATCACTACTTTGTACAAATTACAAACCTAAAAATTCTAATCGAATCTAATTCATCTTTTATGCATAATATAATTTCAATTTCAAATAAAATTTCGCTGCTGATATCAAACGATTACTTATCGTTTTTCTTTCAACATTCTAATAGGCTCTAACTATTATTGTCATTTTACATCAGGGTTGGGCAGATTAAAATCAGTTGGCTTAAATCATGATTTAAATAAACTGATTTAAATATAAAACGCTTATAATTTTAACAAAATTTATTGAACTAAAATAAATAGCTTACTCAGCTTCTTTTTACTTAAAAAACAAACTAAATACTAAAACATACATAATGTTAGTACCTTCTGTAAGGCATCATTTCAGTACATTGACATCCATTATAATTCTGATTATAGTACTTGATTAAAACACTTTTAAACCCCAAGTATGTTTCTTAAATTTGAATGTACACGCCCGAAGGTACTAAGAAACTCTTCCACATCGTTGGTCAATTTGTACTTTTGCTGAGACGGTCAGCATGCTGTACAATGGTACGGTGTCAGTGCTTATTCATATCGGCGCTATATTTTATGTTGTTGAATTGACAGGTGTAACGATATTTTGTAAGTTTTTCGATTGTTCCACGACATCCGAAAGACATTTTTCTTGTAAAGTGGTCAGAGCGATTGATATTGGTTTTAAAATATCTAAATCTTTAGCTGTACTTTTGAGAATAATGTTTTGAAAGTGTAGATGAAATAAATTTTCTCTTTGTTTCTTTCACATATTTTTAGCAGTATGTTCCACGGTGTGACATAAGGTTCTATGCAATTAGTAACAGTCCGAGACTTCAACTCTGAAAAATAAGTGAAAAATTAAATAGGAATTCTAAATTCTGATATATTTTTTTATATTACCACTTTCAAAATTACTTTCACTAATTTTCAATTGTTGTTCTTCAAACATTTCGTGGTGTGTTTGAGCAACTTCTTTTATTTTTTTCATGCACTTTTTGCAGACTTCGATTTTCCCAAATTCTTTTTTATGTAAAGTTGGGATATAAGATTCTCTCATTATTCGTCCATATTAACAGAATTCAACTTACATTTGTTAAATTCTAATTGCATTTTGTACTTTCCTAACCCTCTACAATATATAGTCGATTCAATGTTGCGTTCCGACTGTTATATGTTTGGTATGCTAGAAAACGGTAACCTCCAGTAATTTTCTTGCATGAACATGTCGGTCGACTCGAGAATGAGGATTTGAGAATTAGGATTTTATTTCTAAATTCTTCTATAACATTTTACTTCTGTAATACTCAATTTATGAAATATGTGCAAAAAATTGGCATAACGATGATATAAATTTATATTGTGTGATTCTTGATTCTAATTTTTTTTAATAAGATGTAAATTTCGAGTCTGTTTTTCATAAAACTAATAAAATTAATTTTATTTATTTGGTACAAATATCTAGAGGTAAAAATGCCTTAAACATAAAACTAAATGCGTTGCTTCAATACCTAAAAAAACCATTTTACAACTGGATTGTTTTTGAAATAGGAACAGCTTGTCCATTTAGGTTTTTCCCCACAGCTCTATCTTTTTTCTTGATATGTGAAAGAATAATTATAATTGAAACTTTGAATAACTATCGTTCTCTAGTAAAAAGCAGCTCTTCTCCAACTATTTGCAATATATTCTTTTGAATTTCGACAACTTCTATCTTCTTGAATATCAGCAAGTAGATCAAAAAGTGCTCGAACCATGTATTTTGATTTTTTCATGGTTTGGAAACAGTCCTCGCTTCTATCCTTCCTCACTATCTAATTGTTTTTGCTGCAAATCTATAATGTGCGCCAATTTTAATTCGATTTGTATGTGCGTTATACGGATTTGATGCTAGATGTTCTTTTTGTTAAGGTATTCACTATTTCATTATCTGCAGTGCCATGGTGCCCATTTCAACATGTCTGAATTGTTCGTGACCAGTCTGCGTAGTGCATTTATGCATTCCTGCGTCAACCCAGATTTAATTTTAGCGCTGTTTCGCGCCTGGTAACATGCTAGTTGCACCACTAATTGATTCATAATTACGCTCCTGTTCTGTTTCCTTTGTTACAGAAGGGTATAATGTTTTGTCCAGTTTTATATTGATTGATTGAATAATAGCAATCTTTTCTTTACCAGCTCGACCCGTAGATAATATTTGCGTTTCATCACAAACTATTCATGATATACTTACTGATTGATAGGATATTAAAACTCTTGAAACTTTGAACTACTGGGCGTGTTAACATAAAATACTAAAATGTCACCCAACATAAAATATTAAAATTAATTCATTGTGTGACATTGTGATACTAGCTGTCAGACTTATTGCGTGTGAAAGTATCAATATAATAGCTGCCTTTGATGAGAGGGTAACAGAATAGTTTAGTTGTTTCTGCAATCATCCTTTTTCTGCGTGAAATCATTTTCAAACTTTCCTTTCTACTTTCATCGATAAAACTTATATAATGAAGTTTTGTTTATATATTTGTTTATTTTACTTATTATCTTCCATTCGGTAGTAGTAAACTGTAAAATATGCATACTGATACATGTTAATAAATAATTATGCAGCCTTAAAAATTTGTTTAAAACAATTGTGTATGAAAAGAATGTCTGTCACCTTTATAATAAATATTTCAATGTACTCGTAAATTTTTTGTTCTTTTATTGTAATTTAACTAAGATTTAATATATTAATTTATAAGTTCGTGCTTTTATATTGATAATATTTAAGACTAATGAGATATACAGTGCAATTTATTTCTTGTTGCATTGGCTTTGTTACATAAACAACTTGTAAATATCATTCGTACTAGTTTTTATTGTTTGTTTGGTTTTCTAAATAAAGTGATACAATTTTCTAAATAAATGCGTTTCGTTTTTGACTTACTTGCATCTAAGATTTCAATAAATTTTTCATTTAGTTCCCTAATATTCAAATGCGGGTTTCGTTTTAATTAGTCATTATAAATTGAGGTTTGGAATTTTGACTGCTTTTTCCACTATTAATAAAGTATAACGGCATGACACATTAATTTTTTTTAGATTTCTTTGGAAACCCGTTACTTTAGGAAAACGGTTCAATAACTTCCAGATCAAACATTCATCTGCAACATCTCTCTTTTGTTTCCGGGTAAACTTAGCACTTTTCTGATATACGTGTATTCATGATTGGTAAAATGAAAGAATAATCTAATTAGACACTTTCAGGTTTGTGACCTTCATAACAGGGAGACCAAATTTGATTACCATATTCCCTATTAGATCTTATCAAAGAACATTAGACGTAGACATTTATATTCAGTTATTAACTCTGCAAACGAAACTTGCAAGTTTTCTAGTCTTCAATATGATTGAATTGCTATATTCGTAAAATAAAAGTTTAGTCAAAATAGAGCCTAAATCTCTAATTGTCAGTTATTTATTTCGAAAACTGCATATTGATATTTATTTAGGATGTTTAAATTGGGTCAAAAAAGCGAGGTGAGGGTAAATGTGCATTTCTGGCGTAGGTCGTAGCCTTCGTCAGTACCCTCTGTTTCACATCACATCATCGCATTCTTTTGTGAAAACCAACCCTCCTACGTGCACTCACGAATGCAATGCTTTAATGTGACATCAGAGTGTACTGATGAAGGCTATCCCTTATGCGCATTTAGCCATACCTCGTTTTTTTGAGACAATTTGAACTTCTTAACATCAATATGGAGTTGTCGAAATTATCAACAATATACTTTTTTAAAAGTAATACCATCTATGTATTCTTAATTAGATCTCTAATGTTTTGACTATCCTTGATAGTCAAAATATTAGTACAATTACTCAAATTGTACGAAGACCATATTTGAAAGCATAAAATATTTTTTATAATAATTTTTTTTTTTTATAGAGATCTTTACATACATATTTCTCCAATATATATCTGCTATTCTAAACTGTGTGAAACGTATTGAATGAACATTGTTTTTATTTCATCCATTTACAGTATGGATTGTTTGCTCTGCATCAGCGTTATATAGGGAAGTCAAACATAGTTTAGAAGAAACATGAGTTCAATGAAAATTTATAATGACAGATTTTTAACCCTCATAATAAATAACACCCCTTTTGGTTTTGTGATTATATTCTATACGAACGCCATACGGAATTAGGTCATTGTCCTTTTAATACAAGGGATCTAGTAATGTCAATTATATTCAAAAAGATATAATTGAGTTCTATAATAGTGTAGTGATTGTGGAGGTTGCTTATAAAAGCTTGTCAGTGTAAATGCAAAATTTATACTTAAATACAATAAAAATTAGGGATACCTAAAGTTGCGAAGAATTAAGTGATTCATTTAAAAATTGAATGAAATGGAATTGAATTAGAACTCATTAAAATGCAAAGCGAAACGTTGTTAAATATTTGAAAACGCACGCAAGAGTTATATGTACAATATTGTACTAATATGTACGTGCTAAAACCAAATAACTCATGTAACGTCACAAAATAGTCATTAGCGTCCAACATTTTATCACTTGGCAGCAGCCCTATGTATTTTTCTAACAAAATATATGATTGTATACTTTTTGTTTCGCCATCGATATACATGAAAACGTCAGGTACAACAATGGTAACCGAATTTATGTGCCAATTATTAAGGCCTACTTATATACTTAAGGTTGCCGTTTCGTTCGCAGTTCACGCATTGTAAATCTATAAACTTGTGCCGAGGTCGTAGCAATGTGGATAAGATGCATGACTTCCACCATAGAGTCCCGGGTTCGACCTCCAGCGTAAACAATGGTTTGCGAATCTAGGCAACACACGAAACGAGGTCGGTAATTATTGGAGGAAGGTAACTATAATTTATCATGCACATCTATAGGGGTAGATGTAAAACTTCGGTCCAGTGTGTGCACGCACTATATGATCTCTTTAAGAGTTAATCAATAAAGGTTGGTAAAGACGAAATTATCTGATACCTTATCTATCAGCGTCGATGGCAGAGGCTCGACGTTAAAACACATAGTCGGTGACAAGCCTACACGGCGGAAATAGGCCGACTATAAATAAGTATATTAAACTTGTAGTAGGTCATATATTTATTATTTGGGTCTGACAAGAATTCACAAAATAATTTTATAAACAATTGAATTACTTAATTACCTGATTTCGGATTTCGATCTGTACTCATCGTTATTATATATTATGTACTTACCTTCTTTGCTATTTAAATAATAAAACGAAATAATATTTTCAAACAAGTAACGCGTGACAATTTAAACTTCTGCTATTGGCTAGATTACACCAACTGCACGAACGATGAACGAAAAAAGTTAAAACTTGGTCAACTCGAACGCCAACTAAACGTAACGCGAACTGTTAACGGCAACGTATTTTATAAATGATGCCATTGATTATCATACATTTAACTTTAAACGACAGCGAACTACGAACTGCGAACAAAACTCCAATGGCAACATCAAGTTTATAAATAGGCCTTTATACAGGTAATCAACTACCTAGCTAAAACGTTGACAGGTTTACTATCAGAGACTAATAACAATATTAAATAAGATACGCATACAGAATTATAAAATGTCTCTGTCTGGTACGTACAGAATAAAAACTTTTAAATGATTTGTTTTGAAATTAAATTTTTTTAAGCGTAGCCAATATTGACAACTTCATCGTTTTGACATGATTTATTGGACAATTCAATGGTATTAGGTACTTTGTGTAAAATCATTTTAACATTCTCAATACTCTCACAGCTTATACATTTAACTCACCTATTACCTAGCTACTCTCAGCATTTATGACTGAAAGTAAATACATATATTAGGTATATAAAAATTACAAATGGTGAAACATTAAAATGCAATAACTATGTTTAAAAACGTATAACATAAAATAAGTTGCTGCACCATAATCTAATAAATGTGTATGTCTTATTTTTGAACAGTGGTTCAAATTGATGTCTAAATGTAATCTGTCGACTGCCTAATACAACGGTAAAAACTTTACAATCATTAGGACTTTGAATGGTACTTTATTTTATAACAAAACTTATGTAAGCATAAAGTTTCTCAAAAAAATTTGTTCAAACAGTCTCTTTTTTCGCGTTCGTAAAATTATGAATAAAGTGGACGGTACATACGTTTTTGGTTAAAAAAAATCTCCCCTCCTGGCGGATCTGTGTTTACTAAACTTCCATGCTGTCGAATGCTTCCCGTATTCCGTTTTTTATTGTTAGTAAATTTCTATGAAGAAACATTGGACAAAAGTGAATTACTAAAAATTTATTGAAGATTTAGTAAACTCTCTACAACGATCCCAAATTATCTGAAGACGTTCCAGGTATAACATGGGTTAATTCAAAGTTACATTTCGTGAATTGAACAGTCGGAGCGGAGGGAATAGAAATTGAAGCCATAAAATACTAAAATATTTCTTTACACAAGCTATTTCAGAGCTCTGAACTTTATACTTATAACAATAATGCACAATAAATGTAGTAACGGGTCTGAAAGACTATTGTCCCATCAGTTTACTAACTTACCTGTACAAACTGTTCATTATATAATTACAAACAGTAGGTTACGAGTTAGCTTGGTCCCACCGCGAGAGTTAGTGATCAAGTAACAACCTGGCTCGATCCCGAGTAATTTTTAATAAGATGTCAGATCGATGCCACCAATAATAGTTGGATTAAACCATTGAGTAAAAGTAAATTATTTACTCAAAGATTAAACACAATGAGGTTGAGTAATGAACTGAAGAGAAATGCTTTTGATTTTATTTCTATTGCCAAAGATAGCAGAGGAAGTTCATGTTGCCTTTCAAACAAATGTCAATCGAAACAAATAAACGAGTGGAGTTTCTTCTGATCAATGATTCGTTGATAAAAAATATCATTCTCAACAAAAAATAATCTACATTTCTCACTAGAAGGAGAATATTTTGTTGTTGGTACTTTCTAGAAATGACCTCAGTTCTACAAAATATTTTATATACATACCTTGTTACATAATTTAAAGCAGGATCGAGATTTTGCTTTTGACCACTATACTGCTCTTCTTATATTGATCGTTTGTAATATAAATTCTCATTGCAGGAGTAATTCAGGGTTGGGTTAGAAGTTCGCTGATATTAATTATTATAAAAAAGTACTCAAACACATAAATATGTACGCAATAATGTGGTGAAATAATTTGTTTATTGTTCCCTAACATTTATAACTACATATGTATGCGATTTTTAATTCGCGCGATTTTTAATTGTCTTACAATGTATAACTTCTGTTTACAATTTGAAACTAGTTAGGATGATTTCCATTAGCATAAACTTTTAGCAAAAATAGTAAGTATATTAGCGAACTAAAGATAATTTGATTTACGATATTAATTTGTTCTTCTGATTGGATTTCGACTACTCTACTGCTTCTTCAGGACGTTGGTAGAAGTAAATGGTTTCAAGATGAATGTGAAAGAAGGTATTGTAGGTTGACCTAGCCAGTTAACATGACGAAGATACGAAAATGGCGTGGGATATATTGTGAAGATACGATGTAATTTGTGACGGAAGAAAATGAAGTTGTTACGTAGGATGTGTTACGTAGGAGTTATTTGCTGTCACCGAAGTAGTAGCGGAACAGTCGTCGGTGGTGATCTTCGTACCTCTGGAGTTCTATCTATGCCATCCTCGTTGTCTCGGTGCGCTGGGTTATTGGTCTCCCTCTTCTCTGGCATTGACCTCCTCTGGTTTCTCATTGACGAAGTAGTTTGTCAAGGATGTGAGTGAATGAAATAAGAAGTAAGTGACGAGAGAACGAAAGATTCAGCAGAAAATAATGAATGTAATATATGTATATATACCTGACCTAATGATTACAGAATTTTACTACAGACTGATTTGAATTTAATTTATATTGAAATAACAATAAGCGATTTATTGGTGGCGCTTACTTAGAACAAAATCCGATTGAAGAGTGCCAAATTCTCACTCGTAAACGATTAGAACAAGACCCAACTTGCATATGGAGGACGTTGGCTTGAGTAGGTCCTTTATGTGAAATTAGCTGAGAAGAAGCAACTTTAGATGGCCGACTCACCCGTGGCAACTTCCGTAGTGGCCGGCCTCACTTGGGCGTGGCATGAAGGAAACTTCTGCTATAAAATGTTAGGTAGGTTCGAATTTCGATCAATATTTTTTTTATCCGCTGAAATTTTTAAGGAATAAAATTGCATTGTTTTGTTGACGAAAGCATTAATGTTGATTCGCATAAGCGGTGGGGGTTGTAGCTTAACGCGACCAAAATCTTGGGAAACATAAGTTACTCCTCCCATCGAGTAAAAATCAAGCGAATAATTGTTAGTGATATCCATTTCAAAATGTAGAAATAGCCACTGACAGATAAGACCACCAATTGCTGGCAAACACAAAAGGGTGAGACAGCGTAACTGCTTATTGAAAATGGGTAGTGGAAATATATGTTAAGTCATAAAAGTCTGTCGGTAAAATTCAAATAATAGCCTTCGCAAAAAGTGAAATGCGGAAATATCAAATCTGAATAGAATAAAATGCTTTATTGTGTTAATACATAACATTTTTATACTCGTCAAATTAAATATTTGACGAAATAAGAAAATTACACATGTGAAATTAAATAACTATTGTAAGAAAATCAAGAAAAATTGGTATGTCATAGTAATTAATGTAAGAAAACAAAAAAGTAGAGCACAGCAGTAATTAATTATAATTGTCTGTGTGAATGTACACAAACATCTTTAAGTTAAGGGCTTCTGACATGGCGTATAGCAGCTGTCGGCAAAATATAATATACTGAGGTAAGCTTTAACTTTTTCGCGCGCGTAAAGACGGGCCGTTTATTTCAGTGTTCAGCGGCATTTATTTGATATTTCGCGCCATATGAGATTTTATTTTAAGCGTATTAAATTTTTCTAAATTTGAGTAGTCAATTCATATTAGATTAGAGGATTACACAATGTATTCATGAATTATTAGAGGATTGTTTATTGCATTAATTAATTAATTGAATTAATGGGATATGATAATCCAGTATCAACTTTGATCAACAATATGTACGTTCGTCTTGTTCTGTTTCTTCTACCTTAGAACTGAGGCCATTTATGCAGTTGCATTTAAAACTTTAGTGATGTATGTTAATAGGCTTGATCTCAGGCTGTCGCCTAAATTAATTTACAATGCATTTGAAATTGGTCTTAATAATGTGGTAAGCAAGGTATGGCCTTCAACCTAGAGAAGGAGATGTAGATTTCATCTTGGAGAGAATTTGTATAGACATATTCAAAATTTTATCTAACCAATGGCTTAAAAAAATTAAATAATGGAACCTTCTCATTTTTGAAGGACTACTACTACTTAAACTAGAATGAAAATGGATTGATAACTTTTGCAAGGATGAAATAAAAAAGTACTCACTCCAAATGATGACTTGAGACCACATAATTTTTGTGACTATGTGTTGGAAATTTACGTGCCTCAGCATTTCACATTTCCACCAAAAATGCACACATAATTGTAGGAATAAAATACATAATTAAATATAACAACAGAAAAAAATTCGTTATTAGATTTTGTTGTTAAAGTAGGGAATATCAATTTTTCTCTTATTAAACTTTAAATTGATGCATATTTTTGTAATATCTGTTGTAATGTTCTTTGTTGTATTGACAGTTCTTTCTCGGGACCGACTTGGGTTCACATCCGGGATCGACCTATGTTATATTGAAAAAGAATGTTGGAACAAGTTGGGCTGTGATACAAAAAAAATGGGACCGAGTTGACCACCACCACCTGAGTTTACAGTAAAATTTGGTATAAACGACCAGAGTCATGAGGTAATGGAGTCATGAAGTTACTCTATGTGATATGTCAAATTGTTAAATACAACAAGGTACAAATTTTACTATTTCTACTGCGATAAAGTATTCGACCTACAAATGATGCTACATCGTTTTATAAAATGGCGTGTCTGCTAGGGAAATATAATTAAAAATAGGTATGAGAAAGCAAAAGCATTTGTAAAATTGCGTGACTGGTGCTTTTATATAAAACGAGGTGTAAGACAAGTTGATGTTATCTCTCTAAAACTTCACAAACCTTTTGAAACATATGTTCAAAAGCTCCTTATCTATAACCTCTGAATAATCATAAGTGATGGAAAACTGAACCATCTTAGATTTGCTAACGATATCATTTTGATTACTGAACGTATAGCATCGATCTGATCGCAGATAGGGCAGATTCCCATGGACTACAAAGCATAAAGAAAATTCGTGTAGCTCAAAAGGCCATGGAGGGATCAATATTAGGCATTTGCCTTAGACTAAAGGGTAAGACGCTGTCGAACAAAGATCGATCTTAAAATGGAACTGGAAAGACTTGTTGGTCATGTTGCAAGATTAACAAATGGTAGTTGGACAAGGAAGATTCTAAAATGGAGGTAAATTCTACAACAAAGGACGTATACCTACACAATCAGACCACGTTATTAGCTGAGTATAGACAATCTCGATGAGAGTAGCACAAGATGGGGGCCAATGCCCAGCAGTTAAGTGATGCATATGAGTGAGTCTATGTCCCGCGTTGAGTAAATGGTTTGAGTAATGATGATGATGATGAAGCTTCTATCGTATCAAGTTTAAAAGCTATAATTGTATCATGCAGTTATTCATTTCCAGTTCAACGATTACACCATATTAGAAATTGTACTTATTCATGCCAGAACTTCATCCTCTTTGCGCTTAAGGTTAGTAACAAGCGACAAACTTGCTCTCGTTGCGAGTTGTATGCCCTGACAAGGTCGTGGTTTGGTATGGACGTGGCGATCCTTGATCTATAATCAGTTTGCGATGAATGAATTGGGGGCCACTGGATGGTGTAATTGTCACCAGAAGCTATTTGCATGTGATTTAATTGTACAGTTATTGTGTATATTTAAGTAAGTGTCTTAAATATATACTATAAGTTGTTAAGTGTGTTTGTAATTAAGTTTATATGGGCGGTAAAAAATCATTAGTGCGTGCCACTGAGTTCAAGTGGGTTTTACGGTTGATCAGAAACGTTGCACTTGAATAATCCCTTACTAGGCATATGCTGGTTTAACTACATATAAAATACTAATTCGTTAAGCATTTATTCTTATAAACTTGATGTAGCGCTGTGGCATTCTTGTTATTATATCGGATATTTTTCTTTTTCCATTTGGTTTTTAAACACGTGCACACATGTGGGAAGCTATTCAAATCATCATCCCTCGCTTCTTCTTTATGAAACGTCTACCTCTTTCCTTTTTGATTACACGATCAGTCAGTGTACATGACTAACATGCGAATGAGAAGAGACAAGAAATAAAACAAATTTCCCGGCAGCTTCAAAGTATTTTTACAGCATTGCCTATTTCTACTATTGTGAGTCAATTTTGAGTTCAAAATACTTGTATGTTTCTTTTAAAATGTGTAGTCCTTTCTTCCATTAGGTTGTACGTATCTATTAGATGAGCCCAAATAAATACGTTTAGAGCATTTACAAAAAGTATGATAAATAAGAGTGTATGATATTATTATGAATAAAGCTTCCCACTACATCTTTCATATACTGGAACTCAAATGTTTTGCCATACTATATAAGTCAAAGATTGATTTGTTTAGTGTTGATCAAGTTAGTTTATAACTAGTCTAGTAATTTAACAATCAGTTAAAAATTCTATTTGGTTATTACTAGTTGATTACTATAGCATTCGATTAGCGTAGAAAAGCCCAGCTATTGCTATGCCACAAGCAGTGGCGTACCTAGAACTTTTGCCGCCCGGGGCGGTCTCCAATTTGCCGCCCTTTCTAAGTCAATTAATTGATGGTTTTTATAAATTAATAAACATAAACAAATAATTGCAATTGAGTCAAACAATAGGTGGAGAACTTTGTTTACTATTGGATGTCATATTTAAATTAGGCAGTAATAAAGAAGGCCAAATAAGT
>WYDF02030034.1:0-12846 GCA_009867245.2 Adranes taylori
AAAATATTATTATTGTTGGTTCAGCTTCTTTATATTGGGGGGAGGGGGCCCATCCGATGAATTTGCCACGGGCCTCGTTTGACGCCACTGCGTCAAACGAATGTATGAGAATGTTAATAAATCTTGTAGTCGATTGAAATAAGATTGTTTATTTGTTGTGCACTATGAAAATAAACAATTTAGATTTCACAACATACTTTTGCCAGACGCGCACAAGATGTTTTCGCTTCTATAGCGGAAACAATATTCTATGTTGCGCACATCATCCTTTGAGCTTTTGGTGTAGTCAACACACGTAACAGTGCGCGAATCAATGTACTTCGGGTGCGCGAACTTTTGTAATTATTTCAAGTTTGCGACTTAGTACACCCACTAAGTACGCGCATATTTTGGCACTTATGCTGCACTTCAGTGGATCACCCGCTTTAGATTCACTAATAGATATTAACACTTTAAAGACACGAATTCTATTTTATCTAAGAATTATATTAATTTAAATTACAATGTTTTAGTTTGATAACAAAAATAAAATAATTTTAACACATGCCGGATTTCCCAGTAAACACTATAAGCACGTGCTTACAGCGGCAGCTTTTTAGGGGCGGTAAATTTCTAATACCTAGATATAATTTATCATATTTAGGTATAACATAATAGTGTAATGACTTTATATTAAAAAAAAAGTTTAATAAAAACCGAGATAAAAGTGTTGCTAAGTTCTTTATTTCAAGACAAATAATACCTTTTTTCAAGTATAAAAAAATGTATATAAAAAGGCAGCAATTTGTTCTGCTTACAAAGGTATAGTAGTTAAACCGGCACTCATGCGCCCCAGCTTAAATTACATGCACTATGCTCAACAAAGAATTAGGGAGAAATAGACAAATTTATTTTAATGACTAACTGCCATAGTGAATTAATATCACGAGTTATCACATAAAATTATCTTTATAAGTATCTTGTTATAAAGCGTATGCCTCGAAAGTCATAAAGTATTAGTGACATTAAAGTGCGCCGAGAACCGAAAATGATGAGAGTTTGCAAATTATAAACAAGCTCAGCTCACAATTAGGTGAAGGATTTTCAGGTATACAAATATGCAGAGGTAGATCAAATGTTTCATGCATTTGAAAAGATTCCTACGTATTACGAGGTATGATCGAATAATACGCGGAATATTTAAATTCCGCGGGTTGTAGAAATCCAAATGTCAAATTCTTCTTCTTGTTTTATTGGTAGATATGTCCCCAGGTTGATGATTGTAGCCATATTGGTAATTTAATTTATGCTAAGTTAAGAATTTGCATTAATTTTTGTGTTAAGAATAAAATAAAGTGCAGCACAGTAATTGCTTTGGTAATTCTTCCATAAATAAAACAAACATTTATAAGTGGTACAAGCATTTCCAAGAAGACCGCGAATATGTTGAGGATGACCAACGTCCTGGGTGTCCAAACACATCAATAACTTATAATAACATCGAAAATGTGGATAAAATTCGGTAAGGAGAGAAGTGGCAGCAAGATTTGTTTCCAAATTGTTGAATTTCGATCAAACGCAGTCTCGGATTGACGTAGCTCAGGACACTGACTTAATGAAAACAAAGACAATCCAGAATTGCTCAAACAAACCATACCTGGTGAAGAAATATATAGGTGTGTCGAAACTAACACGAAATTGTTCCAAATGAAAACTTTCTGAAAAGCCAAGAGCGAGAAAAGCGAACTTCTCAAGAGCGAACATAGATTGAGAAAGAAGGTTATACCCAATTTTCTTCGACATTAATGGCATAGTGAACCATGAGTTCTTGCCACCAAATCGAAAGGTCAACAAAAAGTACTACCTAGAAGTTTTACGCCATTTACGTGAAGCAATCCGAAGAAAAAGTCCGAAGTTGTGTCGAGACAGCTCCTTGCGGTAGCACCACGAACATACACCGGCGCACACTTCTTTGATTGTTCGTGAATTATTGGCAAAAAACAAGACCCTTATGATTCCGCATCCTCCAATTTCAGTCGACATGGCATCTTGCGAGTTTTTTCTATTCTCGAAGATAAAAATACAATGAAAGGACGACTTTCGAGATTAAAATTTAGTCACTTGTGCAATATTTTTTCTAATATTTTTAATAACACATTGATAACATCGAAACTGGCTGAAAATTATTAATACAATTTAATTCGTGTAAATTTGTACAATCTGCTTCTGTTTTAACAATGAAAGTAAATGCCTCAAAAGGAGCTTTTATATGTAATATGAAGAAAAGGTGCCGCTAGAAGAGTTCCCCCTTTGATAGCAAAATTCCAAATGCCATTAAATCCTGCACTTAATTAATGCATACAACATTTATTTGTGTCAATTACATCATTGCATTTGGCGGGTCGCAAAAATATTCTATGGGTAATCCTACTAGTTAGGAACCTTCTGAAAAGTACAGTCACATTTTGAGCGTTAGTTGTAAGTTACAAAGTGATTATTAAAAGATAGATTTGCCCAGAGAAGCTATCTTTAATGGTTTCTGCGTTTACTCTGGAACAAGGACTCTGATATTCTTTTAACTTTTTTATTATATTACATTTTCTCTCCATTTTGTGTCTATCTATTTCATTTTCTACAGATCCTCTATTCTTTTCTCCAGCAAATCCTTCTCCTTAATCCATTTCTTCTCTTTCGCTTCGATTTTTGTTCTTCTCTCCAATCATCTTGCTTACGTCTTATATCTTTGACCTCAGAAGACATCAAAGGCGTAATATATTTTAACATCTCCTTCTCGAACCATGTCAGCTCTGCTTCTTTCATAATTTCCTCTTCTCCGCTCAAAGCTAATCTTTTTCTCTTGTCCTCGCCCCCTTATCTCTCACAAGTACTCGATTTGTTTTCTTTATGATCTTTTAACTCTATTTTATAATTATTTATTAACTCCTCCTGTGACTTCTATGTCATTTATAAGAGTCAACCGCAAAGTTGTTGAGAACAACAAAGTCTTGCAATTTTTTTGCGGATCCTTGGACCTATAGCATTATCAAATTAATTCGTTTGTACTTCATATGTGTATCACATACATTCTTATCACAGATATACAATCTTATTATCAAGTACCCTTAATGATCTATCCAAATGTGCCCTTTCTGTAATACCCTAACAGAACATCAGACAGATACAGAAACAACAATGGAACATGTTTATTTTTTAAAAATGATTTATTTTTAAAAGAAAATAAAAAACTTAAATATACCAATATTGTGTTTATACTTAAATAAAATTATTTGCAAAGAGACTTTATTTTAGAAACTAATTATGTATTGCTACTTCTAAACAAATATATATTCGCTATTCTTTTTAACCAACCCTGTAGTCTTGTATATATATATATATCATAATAACATCAATTAAATAATGTTGATGAAATAAACAACAAAAAACATTTCATAGTATCCTACTTACTGTCTTAAATCCTCTGTACATAATCCGTATTTCTTGTCTAGTAAATTTAGTTAATCTGCAAAGATCATCCAGAGTTACAGTGATTGGTTTGGGCACTCTCGACGGTTCCAGTTCATAAACAGCTTCTTCAATTGGACTATCTGATGGTGTTGCCATTTTCACTTCGCCCAAAATTTATATAATGAAATATTAATTATTTAAATTCATGGTTTCACTCAGCGCACTTATAGGAGCACATTGTATTTCATAAAAATATTTCTTACTCATCTTAGTAATTACATCACAAAGACTGTGAACGATTTTTATGTTGATAAAATTTATAATTATATATTAAAAAAGTTATAATATTTATATTTAAAAAGACAGAAAACATTATTGTTTATTTCTTTAATAGACTTCTTAAATTACAATAATTATAATTGGCGATTTTCTTAAAACAGATTACTTTAAATTTCTGAATATTATTTGTTTTGAAGCAAATAATTTTGAATTAGGTTTGTGTTATTCCCGTATTAATAGAATGGAAGATGTGAGAAAACAACAACACACGATTTTCTAGTATTCGCGAAAATGGCGAGAACGGAATGGCGCGGTCATATCGCGTCGTCGCATAACTGGGATAAACGACTGCTGAAATTTTGCTAAAGCCTGTGCGAAACAACTATGCATCTATCTGCTGCTGATTTTTTGCTATAGTTTCAACGCTCAATGGGTGGAACGACGTAGAAGATACTGGGTCATTCAAAGCTAGTACATACAAATTTGAGAGTTTAGAAAATACGAAATCTACAAATTCATACTTTTGAATTATTTAAATTAATTTTTGAAATAAAAGAATTAACTAATACCTAATTTATTTGCGAAGCAGCAAAACTGTTTATGAATGATTAGAACAGTGACATGTTATTAAAATATTGATAAATTACTAAACCATTGACATGTGATTATATGAGAGGTGCAGGGCCAAAGACGTAGACAATGAGGGTTTATTTGCAATTTATTTGACTTTTTTCGGGCTAATATTTTTATAAACTGAAATTTTCCTATTTTAAGTGTGCCACCATTGGGATCTGGGAAAGTTCGAATCTAACAAAAGGTTCATTTAGATGATTTTATCATATTTTTTGTGGGACTTTAAAATACTTGTAAATTAGGCCATAAGTACCCCCATCCCCCATTCCATCTATACTACATTAGATTCAACTACTCTATATACTAATTCCTCTGATGTTAAACTTTTTCGTGGGCCCAAAAATTCCCAAGTTTCCTGGAAGCAGCTTTAATTTAGCCTTTGTTCTGCATGTCATTCAAGGTAAAATCGAATCTTTTGTCTATCAGCATTCTGCAGTAACAGAAAACATAAGAATAAATCTCGTAATCAGTTTATTTCTTTGAGACCGCTTACCACTCCTTTTATATTTGCGGTAAGACCAACTAATTTTTTGAATTCAATGAAAGAATTCTCTTAAAAAATGTGTGTTATTATATCTTCCTACAGCGGCACCCTTATTATTATTATTATTAGTACTCATTTTGATGGTCAATAAAAAACAGGATTAGTTACTTTTAAGTTAGTTTAACTTTAATTTTTACGAGCCCAATGTCGTTGAAATCTAACCATGAAGTTTTATCATTGATTATGACTTTTAAAACAAACTGTTAATGTCATTAGTACGTGCCCATGATTGTTCATATAATAGATCAGGTTATAAAAATTAAATCACCTGAACCATTTTCAATTACATCCGCTTCTCGTATAGACCTACTCAACAGAGATAAACCTATAGAGTGGTGACCACACGGTATCTAATCAAACTATTTTTTTACATGCATCGTTTTACATGTTAAGCAATTATTGTATAAAAATAACCAATGATATCCAATGACCCAGCCATATGTGCAAAGCTAATATTAACTTGGTAAGCTACCCTTGAACAGATCAATCAACGGCCGTTCACGTGGCGGTTTCTATTCAATTTTGCACATATTTTACATGATACATTTTCTAAATAAAACATGGTAAATATCACAAATTTAGCCACATGAGCGTAAACTGAGGAGGGCAAAGGGGCAGCTGCCCCTTATTATCCCTTTCGTACGAAAACATTATGACTAGTATAAGATTGAGCATTGTTGCTAAAAGCAGCTGAAAAATGTTTTCAACGTATAATGTTTTCCCTATTGTATGCATAATTTTATTATGGGACTTACTTTGTCAGGTCTCGGCGCTTTCAACCCGTTGTTTTTGTTAACCCAAAAACAAACGTGTATTCAGGGCTTAACAAACATCAACGTACATGGTCATATCTTATTCTGATTTTCGTCGCTTACGATTAGGTTTTAGGTTAAAGTATGTAATAAGTATTGGTAACTGAAAATTAATAATAATTTACTAGAGCTAGTAAGCATAAGAAAATAATTATTTATACACAATTGAAGTGTATTAATCTAATTTAACAATAAAAGTGGATTTACTTCATCCCTTAATGGCCGCTTTTCAAGACATATTATTTCTTTAATAGTAAAAACGGTACTAATATCCAACTAATGCCATTTTATTAAAATTCGGCGAAAAATAAAACAAAAATTTGAAATTCTTTTGCAAATGACAACTTTCTACGCCGAAAAGCAACGTAACAGCAGACTTCAAAACCAGTCGAATTTAAATCGTATGGAATTAAATCCAATACGATTCGAAATGGTTGCATCTGTCATCGGAATTGATTTTGTTTACGTTTTCTAATATGAGAATCAGAGAACAGTTCTAGTACACATTTCAAATTTGATCCAATGATCAAAATCATAATTGCTCGAAATGTCATTTCTTAACGGAAAAAATTTAAAAATATCGAGAAAAACACTGTGAACTAATGTAATTAAAATGGATTTTCAGCAAATTTTAGAGAAACTTAGTTTATGTGAAAATGGTTTAATTATCAATGATAATGAATTAGAAGAAAAAGTAGATTTATTTAAGGTGAGTTTTAGGTTATGTAGTTGTAATTATTTTAATGTATCAACTATTTTAACCGATTGTATCAGGTGTGTTAGAACGTTTTGTAATAAGAAAGCTGTATAATGTATCGTCCTGCCGGATTTTCAAGTGAGGAAGATGAAGATTCGGAAAGTGAGTTTTATAGCAAAGTTATTAAAGATACTACTCTGGAGAATAAAACGGTACTGCCAGAACCGGATAATATTGAGTTAGTATTTTCATATGCTGTTCAAGGAAATGTGGATAAAGTATATTCAATTTTGGATAAAGGGGTTGATGTTAATTCAATTTTGAGAGATAAATGGAGTTTACTTCTTCTAGCAGTGTCTATAGGTAATCTCGAATTAACTACAGAACTTATCAACCGAAACGCTAATGTACACTATGAAAGAGATTGTTATACGTCATTAATGTTACTGTGTAATTGTCCACCAAGTACATCAAAGTTTGAAAATACTTTGAAAATTGCACAGCTATTAATTAATCGTAATGTCGATGTTAAAAAACGTAATCGTAAAAGAGTTACCGCGTTAATGTTAGCGGCTGCTGCAGGTAATAAGCAAATAGTGGAATATTTGCTGCCGTTATCGGAAAAAGATGCCGCTGACAATCAAGGCTGGAATTCGCTATTTTATGCAGTAACAAATAATCATTTCGAAATAGTAAAATTGTTGTTAGAGGCTGATTTATCATATGATTCAACCGATATTAGAAAGCTTAAGCCAGTAGATTATGCACAGCGAGATGGTTATGATGATATATTATCCTTACTTCCTCAGAACAAAAAGACTGTTAGTAGCTCTACCATTTTGGATAGTCCCTACGATTTGAATCAATTGTCCACGGACAATATGTCTCAATTTATGCGTGACATAAAACTTATGTTATACGGAATGAGGTGTGAAAATTTAATAGAAGACTTTGGTAAAAGGCCTCTTGATCTATTCAGTTTTCTTACGTTAACAGATACAACTTTACAAGAATATAACATAATGCCGTATCAACGGCGTAGAATTTTAAGTGGCTTACACTTGTTTCATCAACAACCGTATAAAACGAAATCAATACCTATAATTCATAAGAAATCTTTATATACAACTCTTGACACCTCAAAAATAATAGTCGCTGCTTTAAGACATTTTGAAACAATGAGATCAGGTCTAAGATACATCGAACAGAATTATACTGGACAATATAATGAAGAAATAGTTAAACATATTTTATCTATTGAGAATCAACTTTTGATGATTAAAAATATTGCAAAAAATTTAACCCAATGCGTTGAAGCCTGGGAGAATACTCTTCCTGCGGATATTACCACAGAGAAGAAACATAGTTACAACTGTAGCATTTTTATACCATTTATTTGTATAACAGGATTTATTGTATTTAAAACACTATTATAATGATTCAGAGCCCAATTAATTTTTATGGCTCTAATAAATTATATTTTGAAAATATAAAATTGTCAATTTAAAACTGAAGTTTTTGTAATTCAAATGATACAGTTTTCAGCTTGAAGTTTTTGGACATTTTCTAGCAAGAACACCGGTGAGCTTTTGAGATGAATATATTTCACTTGACTAATTCGATTTTTTATTCTTATATTTTCTGTAGCTTATTTTTTACGTCAATAGTTTCTATACATTTATAACCATACTGTTATCACATCATAGTTTCAATTCTCTAAGTATTTCAGAATTTTGCCACGTTTTTAAATCTCTATATTTGGCAGTATTCATTAAAACAATCACTTGCCTCTTATCATGTAAAAACATACTGAATAATTTTGGTTCGACTACGCTCCGGATGTAACATGGCTTTTTCCACATTTATTTAGGTTTTTTTTGTCTAATTTTTAACGAACTTAACTTCTGATTGAGGAGACATCTGTAAATCCTCAATTTAAATTATAGTCCAATTGTTTGATATGAATATTTAAACTATCCTCTGAAATATCCATTAAACCATATTGGATATTTCAGGATTGATCCTTTTTCCATAAAATCTTACAAACAACATTCTTTCGTAGAATATTTTAAAGAATATATTTTTTTATGTACTAGTGTATTTTTTCTCAAAAAACTCTGTTCCTGACATTAATTCATAAATCTATGTCGGGAAATCAGTATATTTTTATTACCAATTTTTCTTACTTCACAGGGTCTTTGTCAAAAGTTTGAAGATTTAATACTATCTTTAAAGGAGTATATTCAAACAACATGGCCTGATTTGGATATTCAATTAAAGGAAAAAATGTTTTTGTTTTTAATGCAATCGATAACAAATTTGTCATTACAAGCTCAACTGATAGTTAAAGAATATGAAACTAATTTAGGAAAAATACAGGTAAATTAATTGTAATATCAAATTATTTTTTATGGAACAATTTTATGTTAAAATTATGTTTTGTGACTTTGTAATATCCGAAAACATTTTTCTGTTTGATTAGTTACTTAAATATTTGTATATTTGAAAATTTACTGTCTATGTAACAGGTTGATACATTTTACTATACTTTATGTAATTGTTTTCATTTATTTACATTTAACTATTACCTCAATCAATAAAAGTGTAACTGAAAAAATTCAAATCGTGTTGGAGAAAACTGTCATATCTCAGCTCTCGATAAAATAATTAAAACTGTTTTCTCCATAATACTTCTATATGTATAGATCTTTAAAATTTTTCTGCTATAGTAGTCAGAACACTGGGAAAGGCCAACATAAGATTCACAGTTATAAATAACTAGTTAGACAGCAGATTCAAATAGCTAATTATTATTAGTTATTACGGTAGTTACAAATGGCCAATTAATTGCAATTGCATAACTGTAAAGAATCAATTATTCGTATCTTGTAATGGGTCTTTCACTCATGAAGTGAATTGAGGGAGTTCCGTTTATTTCAACTTCGATGCACTTCATTCCTAAATAGTTTGTAACACTCTAGATTCGCTATAAATAAAAAGGTGTTACCTGTCACTAGTATGTACCTACACTAGATGTAAATAACCACATAAAAAATGATTCATTGTAAGATAATTTATATATGTTTTCTAAGGACGCCCAAAGTTTCATAAATCGTCAAATGTTAATTTGTGTAGAAGGCATAAAACAACTTTCTGGTTTCATTTTTAACAAACACTACGATACTAGTAGCGATGCAACATCCTCAACAAGTTGCTTTGTACACTACATGGACTTAGCTTTAGAAAAGGCTACTGAAATTGATACGAGCAATGGTACCACAGATGCTATTAAATCATTTGGCAATATAAACTTTTTGGTGGAACAACTTCTATGTCACGCTATGTCTATTGCGCAAATTTCATTAAAAGAAGATTGTGATGGTATCAAAGGTGCTAGTAAAGAAGTAAGTATTTATTGAAATGGCCGTTTCTGATATTTAGTACCACACATGCTGAAAACTTACTGGTAATAAAATATCAATTCTAATATTAAAATAATCAAAATTATTTTCAGGTTCTGAGTGCATTAACCTCTCTTGAATCTCAATTTACAAGTACTACATTTAATGCCGATATGTGCAACGTTCATATCGATTATTTGTGCGACAAATTGTGCGCATTGGAACGTAAAGTTAATACTGCTGTATTAAAACTAACATTAGTTATATTTACTGATTATGAAGAACCTTTAAAGTCAATTTACAAACTTTGTCTCAATATGGATAAAACTGGAAATGTACTTGATGATATGATTGCTGAACATGATTATAAAGTTGACCGAATTATACAAGTTGGACTGTTTGCAGTATCTTGCTCCACCGATGAAAAATGTACGGAATTTTTTCTCTTAAGTTTTCTTAATTAAATTTTACAGTTTACATATTTAGTTACATCAATACTTCTCTAAGTTGGGTTATTTTCCTCTTTCCGAACTTTTTGACGTAACTCTATGGACAAGCTTTCGTATATACAACGGATTAAAAAAAGTTTGTCCTTTTTGGATACTAAAAGTAGTAGCCCTTTGTTGTTTTTGCCAACTTTAGCATTATAAATAAACCAGAGTTCCTGGAAATTGGAAAAAATTAAGGGTTTGAAAAGACTGATCCATCCAAATTGAACTCATTGATTGGATATGTTTTGATGTGGAGTATAAACAACATATTAATCCAGAATGTGTTACGACGAGATTTCAGTATGTGTGAACCCGTATTTCCAAAGATATGAAGAAATCTCTGAAAAAGCACTTTTAGTACTTTTCTGCAAAGGTATGGAAAGTATCACACAGGAATCAATGTCTATTCGAATCTATGTGTTAAGTTAATTGTATTATGTCTATTTTAAGATTTTATGAACAGTTTTGTATACATTTTATAATTATTTTTATTAACTTAACAAATTTGACTTAACACTTTACAATCCGGTTTTTCTGTATATTGAAAACTATAATTACTCACTTTTGTGATACCTAAATAAAGTACAAATAGTTCTAATACTCGGGTAAAGAGTACTCATATTTGACGGATTAAGTACAGCCGTTTTGTATTATCCATCCTATATTAATCTATTTTGCACCTACTCTAATCACTTTTGTTTTCTCTATCTGCTACATGTGTCTCGGGTCGACGGATCTTTGTCGAATGGCGTTTGGGACTGCCTTTTGGGTCTGTTGTTGGTTGGGTTTCGTTCTTCGTTTCTGTTTTTCAGTTGCTTTCGTCGTTAAACAGAAAACAGTATAAAAACAGAGGAAGCAACCGAATCACAAACCAGCGAGGAACGAAACAAACAACGAAATCAGTCTGAAATAAATGTTCATGATCTGTCTGAAACGTACTTAGTAGGTAGACAAAATATTTTCATTATTTTATGAAACTAAATTTATAATAAATTGAACTATTTTATTATTGAATTTTTTTTAGATAGTCTCAACATACGTAATTCTTTGGCAAGTATTGAATCTCTAGAAATCGAATTGATTCCTGCTTTAATGGGTTTAGAGGAGAAAAAGAAATTGTCAATTGCGTTTGCAGATATATTGAAAAATTACTGGTTGGACCAAGTAAAACAATTAAAGCAACATATCTTTCTTGTT
Organism: Adranes taylori; assembly: GCA_009867245.2. Taxonomy (NCBI): domain Eukaryota; kingdom Metazoa; phylum Arthropoda; class Insecta; order Coleoptera; family Staphylinidae; genus Adranes; species Adranes taylori. The sequence goes on from WYDF02030034.1 coordinate 11,499, forward strand.
ATTGATCCATTTGCTTTTTGTCAAGTAAGTTATGTAACATTTATTTGTCTGCTCTTAGAAGTCTTAGGTGGAAGTTGATTATTTATAACTTCCGCTCTATGTGAGCGGCTCCATTCAAAAGCTAGGACAGGTAGAACGCACCGATTAAATACCCTCCTTTCAAAGCATATTGAAACATCTATATTAATGTATTTTGCACTTTCTCATGATCTGGTCCTAAGACCATATTCAATCTACCAAATGCCTCCCATTCAAGATCAATTGTACTTGTTATGTCGTGAGCTTGGTTAGCTATTCATATGGTCATCTCACTGCCTAGGTATTTGTAAGTGTTGCTTGTTCAATGAGGTTATTAAGTATGATCATGCTCTCCTCGCATGTCTTTATTTTCTAATTTTTCTTTGACCCTGGTGGAAATTCGCCTATTTTAAATTGTTTTCTCGTCAACAAAAAAAAAATGTTTCTTGATTCAAACGTTTTACCATCAACTAACTCCCAATGAGTGCAAATTAGAAATCAATATCGCATCGATTTCAATATTGATTTACTTTATCGAATGTGTACGTAATATATTCGTTCTACTATCAGTGAAAGGATTGTACTTCCCGTTATCCGCCATAGTAAATACTTAATAAATAAACATTATAATTATATTTATTTGAATTAGGAAAGAGAAATTATAATTATATTTTACCTTTAGGTAATATATAACATGGTAAAAGATAATATAGAAAATTCAGATAACAATGCAAGTGAATTGAAGAAAACCGACATTTTGAAAGTAGTAAATCCCATTCAGCTACTTTTAGAAATGTTAGCTACAACTTTCCGAGATATTCTTCCAGAAAACGCACATGCCGTAAAGAAGTGTATGACATATTTAAAAAACGGTGAGCAATATATTTTAATGTGTTTTTCTCTTATAAAGACCTATTTGTCTAGTTCTGAAAGAAACTTTAGCAGCAAGCAATATTTTATTGGAGAGTGATAACTGCACTAATTGGAGGAGAATATGGAAGCGTCTTAAAATTTGTGAGAATGCATTGTACAAATTGCTTTTATCTTTAAATGAAAAGGATTCTGAATTAGGAAAGAGCGAAAATAAAAGCAACCTTGAAACAGCTGTATCTAGGAAAGGTATATTAAAACTTTACTTATAGTACAACTAATTATTTAATCATGTTTAACATTACTCTTTGTTCGTGGTTTCAAACACGAACATTAAACCGGCCTAAGGGAAACCAGAGACATCTTCTCTGAATCCACTTAGATAACTCTCAACAGGCGCGTCCACGTCGCGGGGGTGGGCCCGACTTTATGAGTCGGTGGCTAAGTTCTGTTGAGGACC
>WYDF02030045.1:0-12845 GCA_009867245.2 Adranes taylori
ATAAATTAACTAATCAAATCAGTATAATGTTCTAAACAAACCAAAATAAATTAATTTAGTAATAATATATATGTATTAAAGGTATGTATTTTTATACGTTTAAAATAAAATCCATATTCACGATAACAAGATCAAGGAACTTTTTCATAAGTAAAAACAATTAGGTAACAAACAAAAAGCCGTCGCTCGCTTATGAAAACATAGTTAGTTTGTTAAAGAGAAAAACGTTAGCAAATTATTTATGTATTATTATTTTAAGTTACTAACTTAGTGGTTTTTTTTCTTTGCGGATTACTCTTATCATATTACTAGAAAAAAAAGACGCTTACGCCACGCGCGAATTAATCAGTGCTCGCTCCAACAAAAACTGCATACAGAATCAGACACCTGATTATTTTGGGATTAATATGACTTACTTGACTTATCTTCTGTAGGAGCAAAGAGCTTCAATGAAGTTTCGCAGCGGACTCTGCTGCATGCTTCCCATTGCAGTTCTTCCTTATCTCCTAATGATCCTATAGGAGCAAAGGGATTCAATAAAGTTTCGCAGCGGACTCTGCTCGCAGTTCTCCCCAGTTCTTCCCTGTCTCAGCTGCTTCATCCATCACAGATCTTCATTTATTATCATGTCTGGTCAGTAAACCCTCAGTGTCCTGCGAAGATTTCAATTTGCAAATGTTTCTAAAATTTTTGTAATATTTGCAGTAACTTTCCAGGTTTCACTTGTGAAGAGAAGAACATATTTAACATTGCTGTTAAAGATTCTTAACTTTGTTCGTTCGAATATTATATGACATTTCTACACTGGGTAGAGCTGCACAAAGGGCCCATTTGCCTTATGTATACGTGCTTTAATGTATTATAATGCTCCACCTTGTTTATCTACCATACTTCCTAGATGACAAATCTGGTCAACCTGCTCGATTTCCTGTCCATCTAAGTTGAAACTCTCTCGATTTCTTGAAAACAATCTCATCTCCTTGGTCTTACTGGAGTTAATCTTGTGCCCTGCTTTCCATGCTTCACTTTCCATTTCTTTATTAAACTTCTCAATCATATGCTGAATGCTGTATACCAGCAAGCAGACATCGTCCGCATAATCTAAGTCTTCCAGTGTGCCCGTTAACTTCCATTGTAAACCTGTTCGTTTTTGACTACACTTCCTCATGATCTCATCTATTATAATGAGGCAGATAATAAGCAAGAGAGAAGTTTACACAGTTACGTTGTACCCGAAAACCAACCTGTTCTTTCCGTAACTTCTGTTCCACCGCCATCTTTATACGATTTAAGATGATGCGTGTAAATATCTTACTGGGTATGGATAACAAGGTGATTCCTTTCCAGTTGTTACACTTGCTTAGGTCATCCCTAAGCAACTTCAATATGAGGCCTTTCTTCCATTCAGCAGGTACCTTGTCCTCTTGCCACACTTTTGAGAAAAGAGGGTAAAAAGACCCGGCTGTAACAACAATTTCAACTTTCAGTGCCTCTGGTGGTATGTTATCTAACATTGATGACTCCCATTTTTCATTTGTTTCAATGCCCTCTTGATTTCACTCATAGATGAGTGTTCAACATTTATATGAAGATCGTTATTCCATTCCACCTCCATCCTCGTTCACATGGTCAGTTATTTGGTTGAATACTTCTGCAAAATATTCTTTCCATCTAGCTAATTGCTCCTGTTTTTCAGACAGCATGGCTGTTGTTCTGGTACATATTCAGAGGGTCCATCTAAGCCAAATAAATTTTTCAATTAATTTTTAATGGTGCTAGTTTTCATCTTGTCCGCTCGCTGAAGCAAACCAGTACGACATCTTTTAATGTAACTTGCTTTAAGGCTTCCTTAACAGACAATCAACATCTGGAGAAACCCTTTCCGGTAATTATTGTTCCTAGAACCCCTTGGTCTATTGGTTGTATAAGTGATATCACATTAAGAGGTAGGAATATAGCTTTAACATCACAATTGCACAGTTTTTTGTCGTCTGATTGAGATGGTACATTATCCAATAATAAAATAGCTTTCCGGTGGAGCTTATTTTTGTTAAAAAATGTCTCACTTGACAGGAACAAATTCTTTAAAAAACCAGGCACTAAAAATTGTGCTATCCATCCATGCACTTTTTTTATTGCTGTAAGTTGGTCACAGAGAGTTGGCTTTAAAATTTTTAAAGGGTTTTGGATTTTTAGACTTTCCAATGAGCAGAGGCTTTAGTGAGCAGAGTTTTAAAAAACAAGAAGCATTGCAGGCAGCCACAATTGTGACTCTTTACTTTTTTTTTTAATCCAGGAGCAGCTTTTTCGGATTTTGCTGCTAAGGTTTTTGAAAATAGAATTCAAAAGCTAAGACCAGTTTAGTCTCAGTAAAAAAATTGATCTGAGGTCAATCCTTCCTTGAAAGCGATTTCCTCCATATTAGGCTGAAATTCCGAAACTTCAGATGAGTTAGCTGATAGTTTTTCCCCACTAGTTGGCTTATGCTATATTTCTTTTTCCACATATCTAGTCATCCATCATTTGAAGTAAATGCTTCCACGACGTTTTTATAGATCTTGTTAGCTTCAAGCATTGACCGAACTCACATTACTGTCCATCCCTCAAAGCTGTGAAAATCAGAGAAGAAGAGCTTCAGGCAGACATCTACTCGTGGTCTATCGATCGAAACCACTGCTTCCACTCATACTCTTGTTTAGAAAGTTTTCAATTTCTTTAGGGTTACGTCTCGAATCCACAACAGTCACTTCCCCACTCCCCAAATTAGTAGCCATCTTTTTAATAGACTCGCCGTTGTCCAATCGTTTAATGCGAAGAGTTGACCCGAAATACGACATCTAAGGCTCAACATTGCTTGTAAAACGAATAAACATCGCTTCTCGCCGGAAATGTTCCGCTATTAAGAGCTTTATTTTTTATCTTACGTTGTCTAGATGGATTAACCCAGAGACTCAGATAATCGTGAGTCTACTGTACTTCCTAATTATGTAAGTCTAGCCTCCAATTTCCAATAATTTGCCTTTGCTTATCTGTCTATGTCACAACCACAATTTTTTTTTGCCCAGTCATCTCGTAATTCCTCTGCTTTTTCACAAATTCTGCACATTGTCTCGTTCTTATCCATCCAGTATCCCCCCACCTTCTTTGCTCACACATTTTAATCTGGTAATTATTCAATTTTCACTCATCTCGTTTATATTTGCTTATCTCCTATTATATCCATACTCATTTTAATTTGACCTGCTTTTCTTGTACCTCTACACCTTCTCATTTAGTCAGCCTCCTTTTAAACAATCCCTTCACACAACTTTTTTTATTCCAATTTAAAACCATTATAGTATTCTAACTTCGCCAAAAATATTATCTATAGTCCTTGTATGTACGTAAACAAAATCGATAATTCTCCATTAATTATAAATAAATAAATAAACAGATTATGGCTGGAGAGGAATCTAAGTCAAATAGATATAAGAAAAAAAAAACAGAAGCAAAAATCAGAGCTGCCAGTAGAAAACCCAAGCGCAAGTTTTGAAAGATTTACGCTTCGAGAAAGTCTTGGCCCTTTTTCGATTGAAATTTATGTACACAAAGCGGTCGTGCGTTGCGTTTTCCTTCTGTTCTTCTCTTAGTGTACTAATTTAATTTCGGGATTTGCCTTTTCTATTCATGCACGCGTATCATCCGATGAATATTCGTACACGTTTCTGGCTTCATGAGCTGCTGCGCACTTATATGTTATTAGGTTTGTATTAGCTCATACATAATTATAAAATTATATTTATTAGAAAACAGAAAACATTAAAATACACCGAAATCAAGTGATTATATAAAACAAGGTGTTACGGACTTTCTGTTATAAAAGCAGGATCGTGGTTTTGTTATTATTTTTTTGTACAACAACCATATGTCTTTCTTTCTTTTCGTAATATAAATAATGGTCGTGCATGATTCACAAACAGGGGGTCAACGCTCGAATTTACGGATGCTGATGCTGGTTTAATTATTGAAGCGTCAGCTTTATTGTTGATGAATGTGAGGATGTTGTCGTCCAGCCATTGAATGGTCTGGCGAGAGCCACAAAATCATAGTGATTGTTACTTTTGTTCAACCTATGTTCACGGTTTCAATGTAAAGAATAAAAAGAACATCGTCTATCCCAATATGCCATCAGCTTTACGTCCTGTCCCTCATGGTCCAGATGTACTAGTGCCTATGCAATCAGAACATTTACCTGAAGTAGATGGTTCAGAAATTAAATCAAGTGAAGAAACCAAACATAACGAAGTGGAGTACGAACCTGCTCCACAACCATTTACACAAACTGAATGATTTGATTCGCGACATACATCTGACCAAAGAGGCTTCTGAATTGCTTGGTTTGTGGCTTAAAGATAGGAATATGCTCGCCGCTGGCGTTTAGTTTTCCTCGTTCAGGTACAGGGAAAAAGATTTTATTCCATACTTTTCGGAAGAAGGAGACTTAGTATTCTGCAATGATGTGTGTGAACTTTTTAAGACATTCAACATTCCGTACGAAAGCATTGATTGGAGACTATTCATTGTTCTCCAGAAAATTAAGTACGACTATCATAGGTGGATCATGTGTGGTGATCTCAAAATAATATCGCTGATCCTTGGACAGCAAGGCGCGTATACAAAGTTTCATTGTTTTTTATATGAGTGGGATAGCAGACGGGAAAAATCATTGGAAATAGAAAGTTTGGCCACAAGGAGCGTCATTGGAACCTGGAGTAAAAACTGTGTTCCAAAAACCTCTCATCGAGTCGACGAAAGTTGTGTCTCGTGGTGATATCATCACTTGATTAGTATTGTTGTTTATTATTTGCAGTTTGAGCCATATCCGCAACTACGTCTAGTACTGTTAGTAGCACGTTTAGTACATGCAATTTAATTCGTCTGCACCAACTCGTCCACAAATTTGTAATCTACGTTAATGGAAGGCGCGACAGTGACAACTCAGAACTTATATTTGGAGATTTCTCCGAAGATGGCTCTACCAACTCTGGTTCTGTTATCATTTTTTTTTAAATAAGTTTATCTTATCATTTAATTCATTAATTATAACGTCTTTTAAAGATATCGCTTGTTTCAGGTATCTTATTTCTAATTGATTCATAGAGTCTACAATCCGACTGTCTAAATTAATCACTGTTTTGTTTAGATCGAACTACATATTTTCACTTTCTTCTCATGTGTTACATACCAGATCCACAATTTCACTTCCCAACAGATTTATTGTTTGTGTATCCAATTTTTTTTACACATGACTGATGATAAATTATACCAATTGGATTAGATTTGCGACCGCTTAACTGAAAGACCTATCTGCTTTATATAAAACTTTATAGTGTTTGTATTTGAAGACTAAATAATTATTAATATTATCGCGGTTAATTTATGGCAGAGGGATGTTTTCTTCCATGTGACAGGGGTGAGAGGGGACTTTTATATGGGTCACAATTATAGATACCTGACTCCTTCGTTATATTATAAGATAACACTTTAGTTTAACTACTAATAAAGTTATTTATTGAATAATTGATACGGAACGATCTAATCTAAATCCCACTCAGTTAGCCCACTTAATTTAGAATAAAATACTAGACCAGACCATCGCTAAGGTGGACGTACCGTTCTATAATTGTGCCTTTTGTGGCTTACTGGTCACGTCAATTCTTAACGCTAGTCATAAGCCTTAATAATTCAGGCAGCAGAAATGAAACAGCTATTAAACTTAATCAAATTGTATTGGTCGTTAAAAATGTTCACCTACAATCTGATGATATGCTCATTCATTCCCATACGTAAAATAAAATTATCAACGCTTTGCAATTAATAAAATAAATCAACACTTGAATAAAAGTAACTTTATGATTTGTTCAGTTACATCAAATAAATGTTAGACGAGGTACTTACAGATTTTGCTGCTGTACACAAACTATTTATTTATTATTTTAGAGTAACGCACCATTATCTTAATTATTTATTTGTTTTTCTTTTGGCTTTACCTTGATCAATAAACGTGTTACTAATTACACTCGACTTTACTTTATTCATCAAAATTATACTCCAGTTAATTTATCTGAATTATTATAATAAAATAGTTAATAAAATATAATAAAATAGTTAATAAATTTATGATCACACTTTAATTAGACTTTATTTTTTATTTAATTATTAATCTAATATTATTTTATTCCGGATTGTTATTTCGCTATTTAGTCGGACATTACGACGTTCAGCGAACGCCCAAAATTCTACTAGAACTGGGAATCGATTTTATACATACTGATCCCCTTCCACATACCGATATGCATTTTTTCGTCATGATTAATTTGTACATAATTAACATATTCTGGTAAAATACATTTAGTCAATGTATTCCACTTAAGTGTCTATACGGCTATCAGGTTAATTACCTTTGATCGTAATTTAGGTCAATCAAATCAGGTGTGCTTCTGGTACCTATACTAATTAACCCCAAATAGCGTCCATTCATTTATTATCAATCAATTACCAGTTAAATTAATTTGCTCACTTACACACTGACATAGTACACTTAGCTTATTGTTATTACACCGCCCTTGACTTTCTTTAAGTCAAACCTCTCAAATATTCATTCCTTCCGATAATTTGAACGCTTAACACCTCGGAAACACTCCTAGTTCCGTCGGAACTTAATCTATTTCTATATTGTAATTCTGAACTAATTAGGATACTTTTAAAATGTATTCACACTATACTTTACTTCAAAGTAGAAGCTTGAATGATTCTCTAAATGTTAATTACTACTTCTCGGGCTTTCCACTAGCACACAACATGTTTACTGTTAGCAACACTTCACAAGATATATGCGTCCTGAATTTCTGGAATCTTTTATAAGTATTGCATGTTCGACCTCTCTAATCTCAAACATAACAGGAACATGGACAAATATCCACGTTACAATATTATTGTATTAAGTAACACGAAAATAAATAAACAACCTTTTTACCATTAAAAAATAATAACCTGATACCTGCGTGTTCAGATTTCAAATATTTGCCAATGAATTACATGGCCAGCCTTGTCCGGTGTGTGAACAACCTCTGATTCCGCATCCTGTAATCTACGTGGGCGTGGCCAAGTGGAATGCGATGTTTGTCAAATCTTACTCGGCAAGGCTGGCCCCTAGGGTAGCCCTAGCTTTACTCGTTTTTAGTAGATGTTTTTTTCATCTACTAAAAACGGTGGTTCATCTACATCCAATAACTGTGGGATTTTTACCCACTAAACTCCACTCCCTGTTGGGATTGTATATTGTTGGGAGATTGGTGAGTTTGTTTAACGGAGGCTTTAGGATTTATCATCCTCTTCAGCCTGGAACTGGTAATAGTAGATGTTCGATCGATTGGATTATTATAGTGCCCTCAAGGTAAAGTCGAAATCTTATTTGGAAAAATATACCTGTTATCATCTTTGGTATTTAAAGCGACTTTGGACATGGAAATTGTCTGTATGTGGGTATATGATCTAAATATATTGTGCGTTACGTTTAAATTTGTAAAAATGTTTCCATGTTCTAGTCTATGTTCGGTCAGTAGTTCTTCATAGTGCTTTAACCATGAATCCATATCAACTATATCAAGTTTTAGCGATTTATTTGAAGTTTGTCGAATTTTCTTTAATACATGCCAACATTTCTTTAACACATGTTCGAATGTAATTTCCAAAGCTATAATCCATTTAATTTCCCAAATTGCGTTCTTTGCTGTTGTTACTGCTGCTTTAACCTCTCTAGTTCTAGTGGCGTATTTTTGTCGATCGATTGGATTTTTCGGCATCAACCATTTATCGCAGTCTTTTCTTCTTTGTTGTTCGACTAGGAGTGCGAGCTCGTCAGTCCATCAATATTATGGGTTATTATGAGTTATTGCTTTGCATTTAGCCTAATGTTTCCATGGCTGACTGATGAATTTGTGTTTTCAGGTATTCATAATTTTCAACTACTCCTCTGTTTTCCATGAGACTCATCTTCTGTGCGAGTCTATGCTTATATAGAAACACTGTTGAGTCAGTTGGAAAGTTCTTTAAATTGTAGCGTTGTCACTCCCTGTCTTTTTTCATAGCCCAGTCAGCGCTCCTTTGAACTCGAGTATCATACACTCGAAATAGTATGGTTTGCCGAACTATAACGTAGTTTATAATGGATTGCAGGCCTTTCGAAGTAACTTCATATATTATTACACCATTTTTTCTGCAAAAAGTATTTTTTTAATTCTGTATAGGTATAAGCTTTGCATAATGGCAATTGGTGGAACGGTGGTTTTCTTTTGAAAGTTACATAACTTCAAGTAGTAGAAAACAAATAAAATTTTAATTAATTACATTTGTCCACACTATCCAAAAAACTGGCTTCCTGTTGTAAAATATTATAATCCAACGTTTATAAGTGCACACCAGCACTATATAAAAGGAAATGTTTGGATAAGATAATTAGCAAATAGAAGTGGCTTGCGACGCGTGCCTTTATCTGTACTAACTGTAAATAATTAAAAATTATTACCATCGAGGTGTAATCAAAAATGCATATTTTCCAGTGCTGCCTTACGATGCATATATAGATTGTAGATTTTCAAAAATTTAATTATTCTCCATCCATTAAATTTAATTTTTTTTGAGCAGTACTATTGGAGGAGGAGTCACAGGGGACCTATTAAAGAATTTTCATGTATATTTCCTAAAAAAAATAACTAAAAATGAGTAAACCTAACTATTTCTAGTATAAACATTACTTTACCGATTTCCAATCATAAAAGTGATATAAACAATAACAACAAACAACTATAGCTGTTTTCTGGATACTCTGTGCTGGTCCTATGTTCCCCTTAGTAATGGGGCACAGGGGACTTAATACTGGGACACAGGGGCCCTAGTACTGGGACACAGTGGACCTAGTACTGGGGCACAGGGGACCTAGTACTGGGGCACAGGGGACCTAGTACTGGGGCATCGGAACCATGCGCTAAGTAATTAATTTTCAAATTTTCAAAAAGACCTTATTGTTTGCAGAAATCATATAATTTAGAACTTTTATTTATACAATTAGAGAACTAATGTTTATTTCAAATGTTTAATTTTTAAGTGGAATGTTAGAAACATTTTAAACAAATAAATTCTTCATCGTTCTCCGACACTCCTGCGCAAGCATCATGTGCCCAGCCTCTTCAATTCTGGCATTGAATCCATCCCTCCTCTGCCCTTGACTCGTCATACCTGCTTGGACAATAAATGCATATGGTGTTAGTGTCTTCCTCTTCACTATCACTACTTGAAACCTCTTTTCCACAGGTTTCTTTTCCTCCTATAGAGCTTTCCTTCAGCATTTTCAGTAAGTTTTCTTTTCACGCTTTAGTTATTTTCTTTTTTTGTCGCTTCTTTCGCAATAAGCTGGTCTTTAAATAGGGAACTTGTCACTTCCTCAGCATGCTGAGCTCTGCTAGCTTTATTTTGTAAATTTTGCTTTTTGTTTTTACTGGTATCTGACTTTGGCTCCGCAAAAACTTTCAGAATGGTATCTTTCAACGAAGTGTAACTGCGGCTCGGCTGTGGTTCCTTGAAATCATACTTACAAATAAACACCTATATTTATGTACTTAAATGCACACATAACAAAACCTAATACATTAATACCGATAATACAGCAATCCATACAACAATACTGACAAACAAAGATTAAAACATTACAAAACAAAAACACAGCGAAACAAAACCAATTATACATCAATGCGCAATGCAAATGACACATGACATGCACGCACTCTCCATTCCCACTCAACTAAACACATAAGACGACAGTCTACACATAAAACCTACACAATCAACAACCTAAACAAATCAAATAACAAAATTGTAAGTAAAAATGATACTCATATATCTTTGTAGCTGCCAGACGATGCCTGTAATAAAATAGGCGAAACCGGTCGCAAAACAATATAAAGAAATAAAGAAGTACCAAATTATTTAATTTAAAATACTCTTATTATGGATCAAAAAACAATATTAAATAAATATTATATTATTATTCTGATAAGAGAATGATTGCGCGATTTAAATATGGAAACGAAGAGAGGGGGCATAAATATTACATTGATGACAGTAGGAAAATGTTTAGAATGTGTGGAGAAAAGGAGTCAATCTGGGACTTTTTGATAGAAAAACGTAAAAGAGGATTAGAGAGAATTGAACAGTGTGTTTAGTAAAGGAGGGTAGGGGGTTGGGAGGGGTGTAGAAATTATGCGTAGGGTTCAAGAAAAAATTTAAAAATAAGAAAAGGTAATTTCATCCACGACAGATATTAAATATCAATTGAGGAAGGGAGTGTTATTGATGGAGTACTTTGTTATAGATTTTATATTTGTCAATTTGTGTTGAATGCCATGAAAGGTTTACTATTATTATATTATTACATTTTAAATTGTTTAATCGCTAGAATACGTCAAATAATTAGCATTCTCCTAATATTAAAATTTCATAGGGAAAATTCTTTTCAAATACTCATAAGTCCACTTACAATGACTCTCATAGTCTTCTTGGCGCACTTAAATTAATAATTTTATTTTTCTAAGAAATTTAACATTATCTACAATAAACTCTGATAAATTGTATTTTTGCAATGCGAAAATGTTACAGTGAACATTCTTTTAAAATATTTGTGATTAAATTTTTATCTATATATTAAGATTAAATTTAATGATTAAATTTTTATCTTAAAAACGTCGCAAGCACTTTTATATATCACTTACTTTATGACTCGAGTTTCGGGCGTGGGTCCATTATCGAACTGACTGTTGTTATTTTCGAATTGTGTCGTTTGCTGTGCGTGTCTGGCTTCTATCTTTATTTATATTTGCGGCGTTGTCGGATGCACTATTTCTTTGTGATGTTGTCGTTCATTGTTTCCATATAAGATCTTGAGTGGTGCCAGTAGGCTCTTAAATTTGCAGTTTATCTTTTCATTTATTAACTTATTGTTTAGTTATTTTTTAAATATTTCTTGGATTAGGTGGTTGGCGTAATATATGACCGGGCTTCTTGTTACATATTGATGTTCACTATATCTTGCTTTAAGGGATCTGTTGGTTTTTCCAAAATTAAACTCCTTACAGGTTTTGAATGTTAATTTATAGATCCCGCTTTGTTGATATTTATTAATGCTGTTGATGTTTTTATGGAATTGCTTGATAAGATTATTTTGTGTTTTGTATGCGATTTTTATATTGTATGGTTTAACTAGCTTGGCTATTTTATATATATCCTTGGCCGTGTAGGTTATTGTTGTATCTTTATTGTTTTAATGTATATTTTGTGAGATGTTTCTTCTTGTGTTGTCTTCTTTCATAATCTTATTGTATATATTATTGATTTCTATTTTATGGTATCCATTGAGTATTCGTATTTCATATATTTTTTCTAATTCTTTCTTGTGGTTTTCCTGAGAGAGTGGGAGGTTTTTTAATTTATTGATAAATGATACGAATGCGGCGTCTTTGTGTCTTTTTTTTTTGGATGGTTTGATGTAGCATGGATTATATTGTTGTTGTATGTTTCTTTTCTAAAGATGTTATATTCTTGGTGGTCTGTGGATCTAATGATTTCAATATCTTTGTAATGGATTTTGTTGTTGTTTTCGCTTTCAATTGTGAATTGTATATTTTAGTATATTGCATTTAGTATTTCTACTATTTTATTTGGGTTTATTTCAGGAGTGTTTATTACGCATAGGACATCATCTACATATCTGATCCATTTGGTTACTGATGTGTTTTGATTTAATGATTCGATGATTTTTTGTTCGAATGTTTGTAGAAATATTTCACTGAGTATTTATTATTGAACTGGAAGTAATTTTGTTTCATTAAGGCATTTATTATTTCGTTGATTTTCTTTCTGCTGATGTCGTTGTTTTCTAAGAGTGTTTTTGTGATGTTTATAATTTCATCTGTTGGTATGTTGAAATATAGATTTGTGATATCGTATGAAAATAGTTTGTTGGTTTTTGGTTATTTCTATGTCTTTTAATTTATCTATTAGTTCAATGTTGATTTTTATATTACACTTGTTATAATGTTATTTACATTTTTTAATTTGTTGTTAATGTTGTTTATAAGTTTTTGTTCAAATCTGTAATTTTTATATTTGCGTTTTGCTTAATTATTTGTTCTATTTTTTTGCGGTTATGTTTCTAATAAATTCTTGTTGCTCGCAGAGTATGCTTTGGATAGCTATTTCTGTATCTTCTATTATTGTATCTATTTTCGTTTTTAACGTTGGTTTATGTTATACTTTGGACTTTTATTTAGTACTTTTATTTGGGACGTTTCCATGGGTCGAAGCTACCAACAGGTGAAACCATAAACATCACAAAAACACTGTTAAAAACAACGACAACAGCAGAAAGAAAACCATAATAAAACAAAATTACTTTCAGTTCAACAATAAATACTAGGAAATGAAATCCGGACTCGCGACTGGATCACCTCTATCATCTATACTCTGTGAAATATTTCTACACACATACGAACAAAGAATCATCGAATGGTTAAATCAAAACACATCAGTAACCAAATGGATCAGATATGTATATGATGTCATAGGAAAAACAAACAGGAACTTTAGGATAAGATACAGAGAGCACCAATACGCACTCAGGAGACCGGACATATATCAATCTCATTTCGTAAACCATCTACTCAATAGCGACCACCCAAATAAAACAATAGATGAAACAATGACCATCATAAAATGCAATCACAAAAATTTTAGATATCTAAGAGAACATTGAT
>WYDF02030056.1:0-12845 GCA_009867245.2 Adranes taylori
ACTTTTTTTTACTAAACATGCATAATAAATAATAAATGTTGGGAGTTGGGATTCTCCTCTGACCGGGGGCCCCTTCCAGCTGGGGGCCCGTGGCATTTTGCCGACTTGCCACCCTGCAGTTACGCCACTGTTCATTTATATGTTTAATATGTCATTAGAATTACGCAGTGCCAATAGAAGAATATTTTTAGTGAAATGCGTGAGTCATCAAATAACGGGGCAAAACTACACTCAAATCTACAAGTTTACGCAGATTTAGTTTTTATCAATATTAATATTAAATTAGCAGTCAGTGAAATTAGGTCAGTTGAAGAAATTTGCAACAAAAATGCAAACAAGACTCAATATGATATTAAACGATTCCTCTTCACAATTTGTCTCACGATTTGCATCAAAAGATTTTGCTCTTTCTCACCATGATGCATTTAATGTTCAGATGAAAATAGTCACAGTCACGAAAAGTTTTTGCCTATTTTGTCCCAAAATGCACAAATTTATACTGTTACACAACGAGGTAGAATAGCTGTTATTACACAAAAACTCGTAACAGTTTTAGATAAGTGCCAATTAAGTATTAGCGATTCTATTTATATTCTTCAGGCAGATTGGAGTCACTCAAACACAGTATTGATGAATTTCCAAGCAATAAATGCTCTATTCAACGAATTCGAACAGAGATCAGGAAAATTTGTGCAGAAGCTATAAAAACTAATTTTAACAGTACAAGTCGTCACTGTTCACTGGGATGGCAAATTGTTACCTACTTTGAACGTACAAAAAACAAAAGAAAACCACTTCCTATCATAATAATCTTTGGAGATAAAGCACTTCTTAATGTTGTATGAAAACTGGATAATTCTTCCAGAAATGAGCAAGTACAAACTGTATGGAGTGCGTTCAATAACTGGATTCTGAAAGATTAAATACAGGTTCTTCGTTGTAACACAACAGCATCTGAACGTCTAAACAGGTCGTTTCAATAGTGCCTGTCTACTCCTAGAACAAAACTTAAAAATAAAGTTGTTACTTTTGGGTTGTCAACATCATATATATGTATGAGTATTAAGAAGTGTATTTCAAACCAAAATGCACCATATAACAAGTTTAAAACATTTCGAAACCAATTGGAGAAACATTAATGCCATTAATATTCAAACTAGTATAAAAATTGCAGAAGAGTATTTTGATGCCTCTGAAATTGACGGATTGTTAAAATTTTATTTTGCTCAACTACAAAAGTCAATTTGTGAGTGATAATTATCTTGAATTTATAGATCTGCCTGTAATATTTTTAGCGGCGAAATAGTGATAATAAATTAAAAATCCGATATCCTGATACAATGCACCAAGCTCAGTGGATGACAAGAGCAATTTATTCCTTGAAAATATTTTTACTGCGTCCTGAACTCAAATTGTGCAACAAAGACGAGGAAACATTGAAATCTGTATGTTTGTTTATTGTAAAGTCTTACGTCAAATCTTGGCTTAAATCAAGTTTCGCAGTAAAAGTGTCCTACCATCATTTATGTTTCTAAGAGACATTGAAGACTTACGTAAAAGTGAAAAGGACAATTTCTAAAGCACTTCTAAATAAATTTTTCTAGAACTTATGGTATTTTACTGAAGAAGTCGCCATATTCTCACTTTTCAATAACGAGGTTGATATACAAGCAATATCGAAGAGGGTTGCAAATTTAAGCGAGGAGCATGTATTAAACACTGGAAAAAGATATGTTCCATCGCAAGAAGATTTGAGGAATTCCATTTTATGTTAAATTTGAATTAGAACATATTTTTCATTTTATATTTTTCTTCATAGCAGAGAATACAATGGATGATTTCGTTTCAATCAAAAGTAAAAATCTGTTCTCTCGCTACAAATGAACGATACTTTTCTTCAAGTTGTCCTCCTTCCTGGGAGAGCAATGTCTTATATTTGGAAAACAAAAATGCACTACTTATGCTAACTGCAGTAAATGATACAGCTGACAGAGCTATTAAGCTAATGCAAAACTGGTTTACCCCCTTCCTTTCCGTCATCAGTTCCTTTCCCATCACCCTTCTTCCCCTATATTCGTCCTCCTCACAACCACCTTCCGCTTTCTTCTAGCGATTCTCTCATGACTTTTTGCATTATCTTCCTTCCCGTTCCTCTTGTATTCTTGCATCTTTCCAATTCTTCGCGACCTTCTTTTGAAGTAGATTCAACCTGATTTCCTCACATTCTTTTGTCCAGTGATCCCATTTGTCTACCTTCTCATTACATAATCTACATTTCCTTTCATCAACACTCATACAATATCTATTCACTCTTTCTACATTTCCACATTTAAATCCTGCAATCTTCCTTTTCTCCTTCATACTAATTCCTTCTAAAAAGTACTCCGGCAGTCCCCAATCACTTTTAGTTTCAACGTACTTTCTATTATACATACACTTCCTTCTTTCTTCTACATCCATCATTATTCTTTCCACTGTCCCGTCGTACATGCTATCATCATTAACCGTCGATCGACATTATATCATTCGACGATCCACACCTCTCATACATTACTCCTTTAAAAGTAGCATTCTCAGTTTAATCGAATCACCGAATTCGATTAAATTTATTGAAATTTTAATTGTTGAGTAAACATTTCGACACTTCGTATAAATTAAAAAAATGTTCAAAGGTTCTGGAAGATGTTGAAGATGTAAATCAGCAACAAGCAATAATTAAAAATTACCATCAAGGAAAATGTGATCACAGAAGTATGTTCGAAACCCAAAACAAATTATTAACTAAATATTACTTTCCAAGCATGCAAAAACATACACAACAATTTATTAGTATTTGTGATATTTGTAAACTTGTATGATAGAAAACCGCTAAAGGTAAAGTATAGTATTGCACCGACGCGCGTTAAACCTTTTGAGATTGTACATATATGTGTAGATGTGTTGAAAAATTAAACTCATAAGTTTGAAGCAATAATAGATGCTTTTTCCAAATGCGTACAACTGTACCAGTTAATTAATATGCAAGCTATAGAAATAACATTGCTTCGTTTCTTTTCACATCGTTGCAAACTGGGACTGATCATAACTGGCAATTGTTCTGAATTTGACAATGGGGGCATGTGAATTACAGGGTATTCTGCCATTTGACGACGTGTCCCTATGTCAATATTTCATCGAATATCATCGCTTGATATTTATCAACCACATATACAGATATCCAGTGGTATTAAAGGACTTCCAACTACATGACGTCAGCAAAACTAGAAATCCCCAAGAACTGAGGCTGAGAAAAGTATAATTAGTAAAGTTAAGTCATCATCCGCCATCCGCCACAGCTGCGCTAATGGAAATCATCGAGAATAAAAAACCATAGCATTTATCAGCGACAGTCGTCAAATACATCATCGTGATCCTTGGCATCGCCATTTTCCTATACTGCTATTTTAGCTATAGGAAATCCGCATAACTTACATCAGGATTAGATCTAGTGATGTTAGATCAACTTCCTATGCGGCCATTGAAGAATTTACAAAGGAAGGTCATCGAAAACCCAAGGCTTGAAGCTCTGCGGAGTTTCGCTCTTACGGATGGAGAACTAACATATCTAATTCCACACAACGTATATAGAAGAAAGAACTGCAAGGTCAGCAAGTTATTCTAATAAAACACATGTATTACATTATATTCATTACATTTATTGTCATACCGCTTTGCTTGTAAAGTGTAAAATTAAAAAAAAATAGTTATTCAAAAAGACCTTAGTTACTTTTCAATAACATAAGTTGTATGAATTCAGCAGTGCCATCATAGATTAAAGTAGTCATCAGCATATAGAGTTAACTTACCAACTAATTCGAATTTGATGATATCATTTATATATATTAGGTAGAAACCGGGCCCAATATGAAGCCTTGAGGCACCCCATACGTTGTAGTTTTGAAAGAACCCTTAGTTGTTACTATTGACATTTTATCGTCTTTCTATTAAGAAAGTTTCTAACTTGTAGAAGTTGATACCGAAACCAAGCTCTTAGAGTTTCGTCAGTAATATATGACGGTTGGCAGAGGTTAAAGCTTTCTTATAGTCTAATGATAACAACGTATTCCTTGTCTAAATTTGTATTTAGGTTTTCCATGATATTTATTATTGGCGATTGAAGGCTTTTTTCAATCGGCATGCTGAGGTAGGCATGCTGATGATACTATTCAAAATTGCAATCTGGACATTAGTCTGGACAGTGTTATTTTCTCAAAAAAAAAATCGTGAAGAATCGAGAGTAGTCTAAAATTATTCATATCCGACTTGAGTCCTTTATTTTTATGTGTGGCGGTTACAAATGCCATTGTTACAAATGCAAATGCGAAATTCGCATCTCCGATGCCTTGATTAATGCTTTAGGTGATATCTGAAAGTGGAGTTGTCGTTGGAAGTGCCAAGTCTCGCAAGTGGAGTTGTCGGTTCTGCTAAAATAATTTATCATAAAATAATTTAACGCTCGTAAAGTTTAAATTGGAAAACAAAACAAGGTGGTAATAAAGGAGTCCAAAAAGAAATAACACAGCTTCATGAAACTACTGCCGATTTAAGCATGGGTCAGCAAGAAAATCTGACAATCAATAACATCAATGATTAGCTCAACGGGAAACAAATAAAATATTAGATAATGACGAAATCGTTAAAAGTATTTGCGTACAAACCGATAAGGAACAGAAAGAAAGAAAATTTAAGAAATACATAGGAGAGCAGCATTTTGGATGATGGCAAATTGGACTTAAAAACTTCAACAAACTGTTCTTAAAGAATCTATCAAACAAAACGGCCAAAGACCAGCAGTGAATTTTTTAATCAAAAAATTGTTGAAAAACGTAGCGTGGAGAGAAACAAAATACTTTTTCTACAGTTGTAACACATAGATATATTTAACGGTAGATTTCCGGCTGTTTTAAATGTTTTATTAATAAGCTCTATAAATTATTTGTCTGAACATTCATCCTTCGACAGATCGTACTATGTCGGATTAGCAACACTTACTGTAAAGATATAACATTGATACCGTGAAAGGTATCAACGAAAAGGTATCAATCTTTAAGACCTTGCGCAATCCGAAGAAATCATTTTT
Organism: Adranes taylori; assembly: GCA_009867245.2. Classification (NCBI taxonomy): domain Eukaryota; kingdom Metazoa; phylum Arthropoda; class Insecta; order Coleoptera; family Staphylinidae; genus Adranes; species Adranes taylori. The sequence goes on from WYDF02030056.1 coordinate 5,120, forward strand.
TTTTCCTTTTATTTGTTTCATTCTCTTCATTTGTTTTCTGAAGATATCATTTGTTCTCACTCTCAGGAAACACACGTGATTCATTTATCTTGGGTTAACAGTAAACTTTTCTTTATAAAAGTACACTGCATATAAACTATTGTAAACAATTCATATAACAATTATTAACATAAACTAAATTATTTAACATTACAAATAAAAGTATTTTTATTGGTTTTAAAAAATATATAAATAAAATAATATAAAAAAACATAAATTAATATGACTCGTTATTTATTTTATTTTCATTTCCTGTTTTATTTTGTTTGCTGTATAATTGTCTTTGTTTGATGGCAGAAATTATATCAGAATGACGTAGTTAATCCCACAAAACTCAGTTAAATGTTTAATAGATCCACTCAAATGCACTGTTTAAATAAATTTTTAGCTGCTGTATTTTAATTTAATTTCACCAGAATAGCGCATATCACTTTTTCTAGCACGCTTGAAATATTTTATTCAATGCATTGCACTGTAAAAAAAACAGGCACATAATTTCATTGTGATGCTAGCGTGTAAAATATATTAGTCTGTTTTATGAAAAAATGCCATGTTTAAATGTTTAATAGCTTTTATTCTCGACTAAAGCTATTTTAGAATTTATATCAACCGTACAAAATTAAATCGTTCAATTTTGACTTTTTTGAGACCTTTCTAACACTTAAATGACAATTATAATGTTTACAGTTTTTTATGCTTTCCTCCAAAAAAATTATATCCATATTACGTTGTCACTTTTCTAGTTAACTCGAAACTCTGTAATCATTCTACTAGCCGATAAAATGAAATACTAACTAATATCTTTGAAAATTTGTATAAATAATTAATATCGAATTAAAATCAATATTAATATATCGAAAATAGAGGTAAACAGAAATTTTCTATGATCAAAATTGACTGGATCAAAATGAAGCTGGCAGATGCTTTTCAGTCTTCCGGGAATTGTTCCATTCGCGGAAGACTTATCCGGCTTACAGACGTAGTTCCTTTTTAAGAGAGGACTTTATACCCTCTTAATTGAGGACTGCGGTTGCTTGAAAAGCGAATGTAGGCACATATATTATACTTTCAAAGAGAACTAGCGTTGTATTCAAAGTAGAATTCACATAAAGGAAAATTAATTTCATTTAAAATAATTCGTGAGAAAATTCTTTTCCATTATCAATAGTCTGGTAATTTTACATTCAATCAATTCAATATTCAATTAGTTCACTAATTTATTAAGATAACATACTTTAACGTAGCAAAAAATTATAAGTATTTATTTCTATTTGTTCTATTGTAGATGTTTTATGAACTTTACATATTCATAATTTTCGATAGTAAAATTCTAGGAAATGTTTAGTTCTTAAAGCATTATTGTCTTACAATCAAATAAATTGTATAACTTAAAAATCTTTAGGCTAATTAATAAATCATATTAAAATGACTTCATCATTACTAGGTAAATTACACGTTTAAAAGGGAAATTGTTAATTGAGTCGTAAATATTCTTGTATTGATTTGAGTTCGCGTTTATTAGCGCGAGTAATTAGTGAACACATGCGCTTTGTAGATAAAAGATATGAAATAGAAAGGGATAGCAGCAGTAGAAGACACTAAGAAATCGCTCCGCTGAAAACGATTTTCATGGACCGTGTCGAGCTCGGAGTCATGCATCGTGCAAGCTCTAAGTATGAGGTACCTTTTTAACGACAGACGCTAGAGTGGGAAAAGTAGAGTAATAAAATAGAGATAGTTTTTAATGGAAAGAAATGAAAGGGTACAAGCGCTAAATAGCAGCTAGACAGTTTCCAGTCAGCATACGAGAGCAGGGAAAAACATCCCACATAAAAGAGAAGCACAGTTGAAAGTTGAATTTTTCTAACAAGTAAAAAAAGCCTACGGGTAGTGCCAAAAATGTCTGCAGATCAAATGTGAGTAATATTATATTTATTTTTATTGATTAGTTTGACACATAATGTCTAAATTCATTAATGTAACAAATTTTAGTCACTAAGAACTAGTTTTTATAAAACAAATGAATAAATATGAATAAAACTATTCGGTAACTAAGTAATTTATTTGAGGATTAGTGTTAGAATTTATTGCATGTGAATTAGTTTATCCATGAATGTAATGAACAGAAATCATATTGAGTTTTATTATTTGATACCTCGTTCTGACCCATTTTAAATCAATATAAATTAATTCGCATTAATAAAAAGAAATTATATTTATTGATCCTTTTATAGCTAGATGTGTTATTTATATCAGTAATGTGAAATATATTTCACATTATTAGTAAAAACTCACCCTTCTATACTTTCTAGTTCAAAAATAACCGCGATTACCGCGATACAATTAGCAGAAGCAAACGAGCAGTTACTGCATAGCATGTTTTCAGTTTAATATTTTGCAGTATTTGTCAATTTACAATTGGCCAAAATGAAAGTAGTAAACTTTTCGTGTTTTCTACAATTGTATAAATGCTAGTATTAATGCACAAGTCAGTGACACAAGTGTCCTACGAGCGTGCGTGCGTTAAGTGCGTACGTGGGTATATCTATAAAAACGGTTCCAGCGATACGGACGAGTAAAATTGGGCATCCGCCGGTTCATTCTGCTCGAAAACGTTGCGAAATTAGAATTATGAATTAAAATATAATTCCTTAAAAATAAAGTGGAGCCATGAGTAAGTAAAATGTGGATCATATTTAAATAGTCGTAGTATGAATTTGTTAAATAGAACACGGTAGTTAGCTTCAGCATTTTTGGTAACGAAGTGAATAATTTTTTTGAATAAGAATTTTACGAATAAAGATATAATAAATTAATTTTGGAACCACAAGTTTAATTAGTAGAGTAACTTACAATAAATTAGATAAATTAATTTAACTGTGTAAAGTATAACAGAATTTTGTGAGAACCCACAACAGACATGTAAGTAAGATTCTATTATTATTTAAGGAATAAAACTGATAATTTATAAATCCCCTTTGAGTGAACCATTGTTGTGCAATATTTGAATACGAGTAACATTCTATTTTATTATTTGCCACGTCGTTATTTATTATTTTATGAACAAGTATTTTATTTAATCGCATGTATGATTTTCTAAAACCATTTCCAATACAATTTAATTAACTTTAATAACTATTTTCTTTTTGCTGCCTGAATTATTAAAGTTAAGGACCATCGTTATGAGTTGACGGTACCAGTAGTTATTCAGCCACCTAAGGCACGAGCAAATCTGACGGTTCGTCCACCTTATCAATGGCCCAGGCTAGTGTTTCAGTCTGAATTAAGGGGGGCTAACTGGGAATTATAATAAAAACTTTCCGCGTCAATCATTTATAATTGTGAGTAGAGATTGCTACGTCCCGTATAAATATCTCGCACACACCGTTGTCACGTCGGAGTGAACAACCCTCCACCTTAAAATAAACGTCACAATATTTTATTAAATATATTTCAGTGTTATTTATTTTATAAGCGAAATATTCCTTACTTTACTTGATTTCTAAAACCTCATTCAATTCATATATTGTACAAAAGAAACTAGAATATCACGCTAATACAGTTTTCTGGCGGAACGAGATACATAAATGATGTGAGGATCATAATTGTTTCTGCGCTGTTGAGTTGAGCATTGATGAATATAAATCTTTTTAGTTTATACACAGGTAACTTAGACAGATCTTCATTTAAACAGGCAATTAATTTGAAGGTCTCTTCTAGGTAATTATTTATATTTTAGTTTCGCTAATAAATTTGAAAATTAGTTGCATTTTAAAATGAATAGTTATTTGAAAATGATATTATTTAAGATGATGTTAATATAAATAGTATTTATTACTGGAGTATAGATTTTATTGTAAATAAAATTTTTAAAAAAATTCAAATATAGAATAGTATTTTTAATTTTATTAAAAATACAAGACAAAATTATTATTGATATAATAAATAGTTTGATTCAAAAACAGTATTCCAAAAAATAGAGTATTAAAATATATATTAATATAAGTTACACAAACATCGAAAATTCACTGGTCAATTCCTATAAAGTTAAAAAAAATCATATTTAAAAAAAGACACATATTTAATAAAAATTAGAAAATATTAATAAGCTTTACGAATATTATTTATTACAAAATGGTAGTCTTTCAAACAGTACTTGCACATTATATCAAAACTTATGATTTCCTAATATTTATTTGATGAATATTAAAAAGCTAATTTTAATTAAAACTAATTGTAACCAACGTTGCACACAATAAAATAATATAGGACACTACTAGTTAATCAATAACTGAATGCTTGATTATAAGGTTTTTGTGGCTTACCACGTAAGACAGGTTTATTGAATTTTAAACGAAACGAAAACGATACTTGGTCGGTACAGGGAACGATAAAGGTTATATCTTTGATGAGAAGTTATTGAAATCCGAAAAAGAAATTATACTCAAAATGAGGTTTTTGTACTCAAAATGAGGATTATTCCGAACAACAGCTTCAAACCATTAATTCTGAGTTAGATAATCACCCTATGCTCGAAACTCGAGTCACTGGAAAATAGTGTCAATAGTGCCTTCCGATGGTGAAACTAACAGGTAAGTAATATTAAAATCTGTTCAGAAAAGTCTATTAACCGTATATTATGTAAACTCAACTCAAATGATGTACGATCTAAAAAATTTATAAGGGTGCATCTACAGAGTGCAAAAACTGTTTAGTACCATTTTATTACGTAATTAAAATATTTAATACTTCATTTAAAAGAAATTCAAGCACCAATAAAACTAAAGATATCCATATCTCAGATTAAACGATTGAAGAATGTAAGTAATATTTACCGTTACGCAGTAAGACGAATTTTATGTATGTAGGAGTTAATTACGAAAATTGTAATGAAAGAGAATAATAAGAATGAGTTGTAAAAATTGAGACAAGGTGGACACGTGTTTCTGGCATAGGGTTAGGCATTATCAATACTTTCTCTTATCCCAAATTTAAGCGCAAGATCTCATTGTATGGAACTACTAATCCGATACTCAACCGTTACGCTATGAATACATCGACAACTAATTCTTATAATTTTCCGTTTCAACGTCAATTGTATGTATGTTTGCATATATTAAGATGTTATATTTTGAGTTATTCGATGTATACACATATGGTATATGTTTTGTATCAGCTATGGGCAGCGAACTCAGTTTTGCGAAATACGGAAAATAATATTTGGTAGACTGTAACCCTACCGTTATCGAGGATAAATTTGTGAGCAAATAAATATGTTAAATTTTGTTACAACGTACTACGATTTAAGAAATCTTATAAAAATTAATTTTTCTTTCAAACATTTATGAATTGTAAAGAAACATGTAAAGAAACAACTTGTTACACTACTGAAATATTTTACTACGAAAATTTTGTTAATGGAACTTTGTATTATCACACCGCTTTACAAAATAAAGCAAAATAAACGCTTTTGAAAATCAGGCTATTAGTAAAATACAAACAAAAAATATTTAATAACTAAGAAAAAAAATATTTTGGCATTATTAGACTAAAATATGCTTGGTCGATTTCTGGCATCCATTTACAGATACTCAATTTTATTTTGAGGCTTTATTTACTGTTAGCAGAGTTAGAAGTTGTATATTGATACCAGTGACATCAGCTCCTGTAGGCCCGTAAATTACAAATACGAACTTCTCCCAGTTTTCACATGCATAAGTAATATATATGCCTGATTAAAAGGAAGGATTTGTAATTTTAAAATCCTTCTCAGTTAACTGCATTATGTTATAGAGTCTTTTGGAATTAACTTTTAACAGAATATGTAATAGAGATAAGGTGAATAATATTGTTTTTTTAACGCCCTTTCTATGCAACTATGCACAGAATCTATTTCTTATCAGTCTATATTAGGGTGATCTTTAATAAAAAAGCAATTGCAATGGACATAATAGAGTTTTTGTTTTCAGGTACACAACTGTCGCTCCATAAGACTAAAGAATTTAATTTTGGATTATCCATAAATACTGCCTCAAAAATGTTTAATGAAGCACTTGCTAGGTCGTTCCATTTCTTCCCATTTGACCTCATGCCTTAGAGAACAGCATAGCTGCTAAGTATTTGATAAAATGGTTGTCCGGTTGAAAGAATTTAATTTACTGTTATGGTAGAAGTTACTAACTTCAGCATGTGGACAATTCAGAACGTTTTTGAAGATCGAAGACAAAAATGTGGTCACTGCATGTTCTTTTCTTCACAGCAAGTAAAGTTTATCTTGAAAATATTTCTCAAATATTGATTTTCTCTCTTGTGTCAATGGATTTGTTACCCTCTGTATTTTCACAGACTTAGTTTAGCTGTTTGTGTGCATAATTTATTATTACTTTTGATATTAAAAAGCTGTATGTGACACATACAATTAGGTTATCTAGAGCAGCGGTAGCGAACTTATGGCACGTCTGCCACACGTGGCCAGGAATGATTTTTTTTCTATGAATAGTAGATGAATAATAGGTTGGAAGAGGAGGTGAGGGTGAAAGGGATTCTATCATATACGTAGAATGGGTTTGTGAAAGTTAGGGAGCCCTATAATTTGAATATTTGGCACGTGCATATAAAAGAGTTCACCACCCCTGACCTAGAATGATGAAAACTATTTAAGATACAATAACTTAAGTGACATATACCACAATGCAACTTTTAAAATGTTATTGTTCGTTGATGCAACTATGAAATTTTGTGTTCCTTCAACGCAATACGACTCTGTAACTCTACAGAAATACCGTTTAGTTTAGAACTCTGTAGTGCTACTAACTCCAAAATAATAAAAATGCGACATAGAACAATCTAACTCTGAACTGACGATATTACTATCTACGTTTCATGAGCCTAATTACATTTTCAAATTGCTGTGATATACTAGACTTACAACAAATCAATAAATCAACAAAAAAACAATATAATATGTGAAGACTGCAAAAAATTTGATGATTTGATTGATATTTTTAAGAATGGAAAAACTGTTTATGTAAATTTTCAGTTTCTGATCACTGAATAAAATGTTAAGTCAACAAATGTTTTGATATATTGTAACGCGGAAAAACATATAATTCGTTTAAGTAAAGTCTGCTATAAATACTTTAGGTACTTTCAATACTTGTATTGAAAGTACCTAGAGTCTTATGAATCATTATGAATCAGTAACTGGAAATAAATAGAATCATTATGTAAACGTGTGTAGCTGCCATAACATTATATTACTTCTTGTCTAAATAGATCGTTATGTAAGGGTGTCTATCTGCTACAGCATTGATTGATTCGTGTCCGCGAATTGTCACGAGACTAATAAATAGAAGAAATGAACTGACTTGTAGGCGATGGGATAGATGTAGATTGGAGTAAGAACGGGAATGAAATGGAGTAAGGCGGTAAGTGCTGTGTCGTGAAGCAAAATTGATTGTACCTTTTGATTCACACTGTATAAGTTAGTACAATCTTATATTTTACCACAGCAAAAAAATCCAATGTTTGCTTTATTCTGTAAATACAAAACACCCTGTATATTTCAAAACAATTTTGTAATGTGTAGCTTGAAGATATCTACACTTATTGTAACTTTTTTGATATTTGTTATTATACTGACAATATACTTTCTACTTTCCTTGGAGGCACTAATGATTCACCCTAT
>WYDF02030067.1:0-12845 GCA_009867245.2 Adranes taylori
CTATATATGTTACAAGTAAGCGAGTTGTTATTTACAATGTGTTATAGGTCAATTTGAAATATTTCCTAAACTACATCCGTCTGTCGCATTCTGTTCTACAATTTTATTCTAATTAATGAAGACTACCAAACTTAATTAAGAGAGATCAGTTAATATCAATTGGATCATTATAATAATGTAGTAATTTTAATGATTTCTAATATTTTGGGGAGAGATTGCTTCCCAATTCATCATCATGCATTGCCCTTGGGACGAAAAATAATTAAACAAAACAAAGCTAGTTTGAAACAGAAAAAGTAATGATAATAATGGAGTTTTTTATGGACTTCGAACGAGACAACAAATTGTAGATAGAGATATATATGACGCGATAGACAGAACATACAACACTTGCACTCCGGTGTACCTGTTTTCTTGGTATTTTGCTCAAAGAGCAAGACACTAAGGTTCAAGGATTTCAACCAATTTATGATCGTTTCCGTACACGTGCGTTCATGAGGGCAGCTGTTTCAACAAAAACTCGATGCAGGTGTTCGAGCTTTTACTTACACAAACGCAGAACGAAAACAAAAATTGTACAAAAATGTGTATACTGAACGATATTCCGAGGAGAGTTTGTTTTAGGCTTCTTAGCTCCGTCGGCAACTCTCAATGGGTTTAATGAACATTGCGTTCGTTGCCCTCGTCTGAGCAAAAATTTTATGACATCCAGTTTCCAACAAACATTCTTAATTGGCTCATGAACTTTACTGTCGTTACCCTCATCTAACCGAATCTTTCTTATGTACTTGAAAGAGGATTTCGCTTGCACTTTAAATCTTGTTGGAAAATATCCTATGGTGTCATAGAATTTTGGCGGGGCTACAATGCAGTATTGTTCTTTAAGATTCTCAGCGTATAAAAGAACGCTTCTTATTGGTAGAAACTTTTCACTTTCTAAAAATATTGGCGGAAATTTGTTTCAGACTACGTCCACGTGGCGTCGTCTGCAAGGAAAGGTGCCGCCGTCGAGCCGGGTACCTAAAGATGTTTCTTCTCAGTACTAGATGTTTCTTTCTTGTATTAGAATTTTATGCGTGAACAATATATGTTATAGAAAATTATTATAGTCCATCAGACATAATCATACAAAGTTATAAAGTCAACTGTAACCTATTACATATTTTGTCACCTAACGCGATTGATCCTGGAAACATTTATAATAAATGTTTTCTATTTGTGATGAACTTAACATTTTTCTATTAAAGTTCTGTATAACATGCATTTTCCGTTCTATAGCTGATTGGTTCTTACTTACTACGATAGTTTTGTGTGTGAGAACAGTGATTATTTATCATACATATAAGCTGTTAGCGTGTAAATGATTTGATACACATTATCGCACTATCACGACGCTGCTGTCATACTATATCATTGGACTAGCTAGTTCCGAGTACGCTCGTGATACTCACAACAACTAACGCTCGTAGTATCACGTGTAAACACAAATAGCGAAGTGTTAGTGTCATAATTTCCTCTTGTAATATTTCACGGCTTGTAGTCGGTTACACTTTTTTGGATCTCATTCAGGATAATACCAAGAAACGCAGCGGCGCCCGGCGCCCTACGGCTGAAATTTTAGTGTCTATTATGTTAAAATATCCACTGTCGAGGTTTTAGTCTGATTGAAAGTTATGAGTATCATTATTTCCTTTAATACTCCTCCAAAGAGCATAGGGTATCTGTGAGGGCTCTCCAGGGGCATTCTATTCTTTGATATGGGTTTGATCGTGTTTCAGTACTAACCGATTTCTGCTATCTCGTTCTCTACACTTCTTCGCCATGTTTGTCGCGGTCTTCTCGGTCTTCGCCTTTCCTGGAGGTTCTAGTCAAGGGCCTGTGTTCAGGGCCTCACCGTTATGTGTGGTCAATCCAGCGCCATTTTCTTCTTTTTATCTGGGTATCGCATTGAGCATGTGCTGTTCTGTGTGTTCTGTGCCATAGTTCTTCGTTGGAGATTACGTTTGGCCATCGCATTCCTAGGACGGTCCTTAAAAATCGGTTCATTGTTGCTTGTACTTGTTGATTTAGTCCGGCCGTTATCTTCCTCGTTTCACACGCGTAGAAAACTGAAAGTTATTGTTACTATTAATTAAAAGTTAAATTACTGTTAATTATAATATTGTTACGTATATTTTTGGAGGAGAAGGTTACTCTCCGACGTGACGATGGTAAGAGCTGGGATTCTTGTAATGGGATACGTAGTGTTCCCTGCTCCTACCTTAGAGGATCTTTTACTAAGATCTTTTATTAATTATGGCAAATGCACCTTGGTTTATCTACTTCTCACAAAGTTATTATTTTAATTATTGACGTAGAATGTTCAAATTATAATCCCCTAGTTATCCCAACAGAATTAGAATAAAACACTAGACTGAACCATAGCTAAGGTGGACCTACCTTTCAGATTTAATCATGCCGTCTGCAGGTAAATAGTTAATAATTAACGATGCTCGATATTCTCTATAGTCCAGGCAGCAAAATGAAAGAATCGTTTGAATTTAAATAAAAAATGTATTGTTACGTTTCAGAAATTATACATGCCATCAAATAAATTGGCGTTCATTCAAAATAAATAGAAATAAAATAATCAACGCCTTGCAATTAATAAAAAACAATACTTGTTCCTGCGTTCAAATAGTCAAACAAAAATGGCCTTTAGGATTTGTTAGTTTACATGCCAATAAATATTAAACAAAGTACTTACAGTTCTGTCGCTGCTCACAAACTTCTTTGATTATTACTTTCATGATTATTAACGCACGATGATCTTATTTATCCATTTAGATTTATTTTAGTTTAGCTCGATACATAAACTTATTACCAATTAATTTTAATTTTCTCTTTTCGTAAAAATCATGCTTAATTATCTAATTTACTCTCAAAAATACTGACTAACAATTACTGTAAGTCTCATTCATATTTAATTAATACTGCCCCGTTACTAAAACAGACTTTCTGATTTATTCATGACTTTATTTTTATTTCATTATTATTTTAATCAATTTATTCATAATTATATTTTCACTGAACTATTGGGCATAGCCTGCCATTGCCGTATCTTAATCTTTTTTCAAGTGCGTTGTATGATTTTTTTATTTGTTTTTTGGTTTGAATTAGCCTATCAAGATACCGATAGGCATATTTTCGGTCATGATATTGGCTGTGTATGTCTCTCTGAATAAGATATGTTACCTACATGAAAAGTGCATTATGTTTTCACGTAGGAAGAATACATTTTGACACATGTTTTCAATAGTGTCGTTTACTTTATTAGTGATACTCGAGCATCAAATAAATCTTCGAAGTGTTTTACGACATGTTTATTCATTCACAACTTTGAAATACGCGAACAGATGTGCTACATTTGTAAATATAGTTTTTTTAGACATTCTATTTATTATTTATTAAATTAATGAATTTGTAACTTTTTTTAACTAATTATCTATACGTCCCCAAGATTCCTTCGAATTGGCGTCAATCTCTTTTAGATTGGGTGACACTTATTGGGTTTATAGACAGTAAACTTAAACACATATATTTTAATTTATATATGCATTTAGTTATATATAAAACAAATGCACAATTTTAAACAATTTTATTGTAACATGTTTTACCAACACACCTTTTAAATTAAGTCTAAATACAAGGTATATGGCAACTATGATCCATGTATGAATGTGAGGTGGGTTATGGTGAGTGATGGTGTGTAAAAACTAGTATTTTGAGTTTGTTATAGGTGAATACAGATTAGAGTAGTAGACAGCAAGTATGTGAGATTTTACACCATGCACCCAAATCTCACAAACTTGCTGCCTACTACTCTATGATCCACACCACCTCAGCAAAATCAAGTTTAACATCGAACTGAAGCGTATCAGACAGTATTTCCGCTGTCGATTTGTTTTTCGTACTAGATATCTATGAATATTTAATAGAATGATAAGAATTTTTACAGAATGAAAAGAATCACATGTAGACTTACTTGTCTTTCTAGTTGACAAAGGAAAAAATCAGAAACTATACCTTATTTAATATATACTCAAATTCTTATACAGTAGACCCACGGGAATCCGGCCCCTGTCTTATCTGGTGCCCTCTGTAATCCGAAATGCAAATTTGTAATATATACCTAATACGGCAAAGCTTCGTCAATATATGATTGGACAGGTTGCAATTTCTGACGCGGCACCGTCACATGTGTTCGCTGCGTCTAATGTGTTGTTTCAGTTAGATTTTGATTGTGGCACGGGCGTTCACGTATTGCTGTCACATTGTAAAATTTCATAACGTTATTAAAGCATCTATCTCCACGTGTGATTCACGTGAGATTGTGGACCACCTAAATCCGAAATCGTAATGAATCTTTTAGTAAATTGGCAAGTAAGCACGGCTTGTCTCTCTTGTGTTCCACAATTTATGTTATTAAAAAGAACCGCGAGAACAATCAAAAGTTCGTATCTTCCAGTGACTGTGGGCCAGGCAAGAGGAAAACTCTCAAGAAACCTGAACATTCAGAGGTGGAGGAAGCTTTTTATATGTGATTTCTTCAGTCTCCGCCAAAAAGCATGGGAGAGTGAAAATTTCAGACACATTGAGAAGAAGGATGCATTGAAAGCGCTTACAATGCGAGTGTGGATACCGGGACCCAAAGAGGAACCCTCCACAATAATGAAACGACTCTCTATTCAATATTAAGGGTTTCAGAGAAATGGGTGATTTACATGGTGTGATTTACACTAGTGTAATTGGAGCTTCATACTACAACAATCTCATTTTTCAGCGTTATTATTGGAAATATTAACTGAAATTTATTTGGTAGGGGATTTGTTGTTGGGCCAATTCACAGAAGTCTAGTCTATATTGACTCTACGATGTATTGTCCAGTAGAATTGTCCAAACATCTTTTATATGCAGAAATTTATGTTCCCCTGTGAGAATGAATGGCTTAAGAGCAGAATTAAACTGAATGAGAGAATTGGATGATCCATTTGAAAAAATGAATGGAGGTAAACAAGTGGTGAATGAAATTGTACAAAGGATGATGGATGTGAAAAGGCGAGAGAGAGAGAAGGAAGATCTGATGTTAATCGGTATATTAGTATGGGTATGAAGAGGCTGGGAATAAATATTGGCAGAATGAAAAAAAAAGAATGTATGAAATATGTGGCAGGGAGGAGGATTATAGAATGTGAGGGGATAGAATGGAGTGATAATGAAATGGAGGTAGGATAAAACTTGAGGGTAAGTTTAGGTAAGGAGGGAAAAGGAATAGAAATAATGAAACTAATTTCCAAAGAGATATATAAAAGAAAGTAAAAGAGAATAGGTCGGGTATGATGAATAGAGTGAAAGAAAGAAAAATAGGATGATCGTTTGAATGAATAAATTGAGATTCTAAAAAAAAGAAAAGGAGAGAATCAGATTAGAGAAGGTACGGAGAAAATAAGCAATATGTTGATAAAGGATGATTTCAGGAGGGGTTAGGAATGGATAGTGTAGTAGAAAGGGAGACGAGGCATGAAAGGATAGCGAGTGGGGAGGGTACAGGAATATGGGAGAGAAGATAATGAAGCCTTCCTTTCTCAATAGTGAAAGAATGAATTTTAATTTTAAATGGAAATATGTTTAATGTAAATTTTGGGGTAATTGTAACAGTAATGCCGATAAACATTTTTGATTTGATTTTAGGTTCACCAAACATTTTTAATTTTGTCAAAGTTTTGTTGGTCTCTTAATTTTGATATGAAAGTGCAAAATTTGCATTCTGTAATGCCCACTTTTGAATTTATTGTGAAAGCCTGATGAATAGAGACGAGTATATCTTTATCAGTATAACTTATCAAAATGACGTTTCAACAAAATTTTCCAATCCAATCATTTAGTACGCTCAGAAATCTCTCATATCATATTTATATGTGCGTTTCTCATATTTGCTCCTTACCTTTAAATAAATAGTTTGTTACATTTTATAATCTAATGAATGTCTAAATAGAAACAAATATGTTACGAATATTATATAAGATTATTGGAAATGGTATTAAAGAAAGACCACTTTATGAAATATTATAGATATATCCTATCTATATATTCTTGTGAAAATTTACACTTGCGTTAAAGATTAATACTACCGTTCATCTTCAGCAGTTATATAAATGATATAAGGGGAAATCTGTTCTAGCAAATGGATGCATACATTCTGAAATACATTATTTATTAGGGTTTATAAGTAAGTAATGATGCACCTCTTTAATAATCTTATACAATATGTTTTATGCTAATAATCAATTTCATTCGAATAATGCAATTATGCAACATCTGTTAATATTACTTCATCTATCTCATTCAGTCGATTTACATTCATTATTCGAACTCATTATTTGATGCCGATCTTATTCGTTCTAGCACTAGCGGCCTGGGCAACCTGAACTTCTTCCTCCTTTTCGTAGGTGCGGAATAGGATTCCCTAGGAAATGAATTTTTTACAATGGTTGTGTACAGTTTATACATGACACTCGGCCTAATATGTATGCTATGGAAGTGGTACTAATTCCACATAGGGTTGTACAATTATATTGCCCAATTAACTCCATAAATTCAACAATTTAAACTAATTTCAGTATCAAATCTCGCAAATTTCAAAACATTAAACATGTTAAAATGAGTGGTTATGACGTTTAACAAAAAGCATAACACTTTGGAAGCTTCCACGGGCTTTACTAGTTACAACATAATGACTCTCGCTCCGTTAGTAGCTCAGGTCCTATAACTTAAATGATACAATGTCTTAATATAAAGCAGGCTTACTACATATAGGTCATAATTAACGGTATCCCCATCAATAAATCACAATATACTCTACATAAAATGCAATACAACCCGAAGATGCCCAGACTGATAAAATACTCCTCCCCCCTTAAATACCTTACAAAATTCTATATTATAATGAAACCCCCCCCCCCTAATTTCAAGTCAAAAAGTTTACAACACGTTATATTATAATGAAAACCCCTCTTATTATGATTCTATACCGTCTACGGCAGTGGATTAATAAAATATTAAAACTACTATTGATTCCTAGCAAGATCTGTTAAATGATTACAAAAATCCAAATTTCAAATATTACAATGCGTGATGGGCTAAAAATTAAATAAGAGACAATTATATGTTATACAAAAAGATACTTGTTCCCCAAGGTTTTATCGACGATCCAGACGACTGGCTTGAAGAGAACTCCACAGATGTTACTACAAGAAGTTGGGTAGTCTCCAACAGATGCTTTATCTTGTCGCGACCAAAGACATCCAAGACTCGGATGCACGTGCTACATTCTGGGCTCCAAGATGACGGCACACCAAGTAACGATCAACTAGGGCCGATTAAATCCACCGCATGTCCAAACACAAACTAATAGCCTGGGAACTCTCCCTAGGGGTGTTGGTTATAAATTACAAACACGTTCTAGCACCATTTTGACACTCAAAAAATTCAATGTTTTACCCAATCGAGCTTTATCAGCCAATGGCGCCTAGTGGCCTAATTTGAAACCATTCCCCATTTTCCGTTCCACTTACAACAATTTCATTTCACTTTAGAAAGACATTTTAAATTGGGAAAATTAAATTTGTGGGAGCCACAAAATTAGTGTCTCTTAGACACAAATGAACAGAGGAGAGTGCTCATTTGCAACAGATAACCTACTTGCATCTAGATTATATTTAATTTAACCCTTTACTTTTTACGTGGCAACTACCTACGCAAAATCTAAATGACGACTCTTGTCCTTTCTTGTCAAAATTTATTATTCTATATACTGAATTTCGATCAAAAAAAGTTTAGAAAATTTGAGTATCCCTAATATATATTATACTACTTATATATTTTTCTTGTGTTGAAAGTTGATTGGAATCGTCTTTCAACACAAGAATGTTGACAACATATTTAGACATACAGCAAACGAACTTTTCAATATTTAGAAGTATCTTTGCTTGCTTGTACGAGCAAACAAAAAGAATCTATACGAGTCGCGTATATTATGTATCTAAACAAGAAAAGAAAATAGATTTTTCTGTTGTAGAGGATAATCTTTTTGAGTACAAAAGGATACATCAAGTAAACCGACTGTATTCCAAAAGAGCAACAAAACGAGCAAGATGAGACGGGTCGTGTGTCTTATGCTCAAGTTATTTTCATCTATTTTCAAAAACATAAAGAACACGAAAACGTTTTTCTACAGCTAAATATAAACTTGCATACTCAAATGGCCAATAGAAATCTGGACCAAGTATTATCATTTTTTTTTTATAAAAATAAAATAATACCTATTTTAACCATTGGCGTAGTTCAAATGATGACAAAATTGTTGGTAATATACTTTATATAATATACTATGATAATATACTTTATATAAGGGGGGAGATGGTTATATATATATAATATAAAGATGGTTGATGAGGCTATTAAGAAGAAAAGGATGTCTAGGGAGATAATGAGGAAGGTTAGAAATCTGGAAGCACGTTGGAAGAGGAGAAGGCTAAGGAAAGAAGAAGGCGAGAAAGAGAGAAGAAGAGGAAGAATTAAGACAGATAAATGTAGAAGGTGATTTATGAAGATTTTTGAGAAGAAGGGCTACTCTGGGAAGAAACAAAGTACGGTGTGATCTGAGGATAGAAGATTGGGAGAGGAAGTGTAAGAAAGAAGTGAGTATAAGCGAGGAAGGGATCTGAGGGCGGAAAAAAGAACGAGTTAATGACAGAAGTAATGGGGAGGAAGATGAAGTGGAAGATATAAGTGTAGTAGAATTAAAAAGATAGATAAAAAGAATGAAAGGAGGGGGATACCTGTGTGTCTATGAGAATATTTTAATGAGGATGGTATAAGTGCACTAGTAAGAGGGATTAATAGGATATGGAAAGGGGAGGTGGCGGTGCCAAAAGAATGAAAGAAAGGGGAAGTTGTACGTGTATGTAAGAGAGGGGATAGAATGAATGTGGAAAGATATATAGGGATTACAATTATGGATGGGATTTATAGATTGTTTGCGAGGGTGATTAATAGGAGACTAGAAGAAGAATTGAAGAAGAAGGCTCAGAATGGCTTTGTCACGGGTAGAGGATCGGCGGATAATATTGTGTTGATTAATTATGTGGTAAATCAGGAGATTACAAAAAGGAAGAAAATGTATTTGTTGTTCGGCGACCTGAAGGCCGCTTTCGAAATGATTGTGAGGAAGAGATTGGGAAAAATTGGAGGACGTTGGTATAACAAGTAGAATGACAAGATTGATGAAAGAAATGTATAATGAAAGTATGGTAAGAGCAAGAGTGAATTGGGAGGTATCAGCATGGTTTGAGATACACGGAGGAGTAAAACAGGTGTACCCTTTAAGTGCTTCGCTTTTGAATATTTAGCTGGCAGACTTGGTGGAGGTTTTGAGGAAGAGGCAAGACGTGGGGAATAGATATGGGAAAGAAAAGGTGTGCTCTAACGGTGATGCTCTAACGTTGTATGTATGTAACGTTGGATGACGTTGTATGTATGGTGAATTGAAGGGAAGAGATGAATGAAATGATAGAGAGACTGAAGAAGTACGTGGACAGGAGGGGTTTGGTAGTGAATGTGGAGACAACGAAGGTGATGGTGTGTAAGAAGGGAGGGAGAGAATTCAGAAAGGATGAGTTCAGTATAGGAGGATGCAAGATAAAAATCGTAAAAAAATTAAATACTTGGGATTCATTTTGGCTCAAAATGGAAAGTGTGAGGAACATATCGAAATGGTGGCAAAAAAGGCTATAGAAAGATTGAGAATGATGTGGGTGAGAAAGTTTGGAGTGTCAGTGAGAATGACGTGCAAGATAATGGATATATGTGTTAATAGTAGCATGTTGTATGGAGCAGACATATGGACTGTGGAAGAAAGTGGAAGGCTACAAAGGGTCCAAATAGGGTGCATGAAAAGAATGTTGGGATTGGATAGAAACACACCGAGTAGTATTGTTCTGCAAGATTTAGGTGAATATAAAATATGGATCAAAGGAGTGAAAAAAATGATGAAGTTTGAGACGAAGGTTTTGATGGATGAAAACTACAGTTTAGTAAAGGAGCTGTATGTGGAAGGTATAATGAAGGCGTGGAAGGGAGAATGTATGAATGATTGGATTAAATGCAGAATGAAAGTGAATGAGAGAGTGGGATGGTCCGCATGTAGGTGGCTGGAGAGATTATTGGAAAGTAAGGAAGGAATAAGAGAGGTAGTTGAAAGAATGAAAGATGTGGAAAGGCAGGAGAGGGAGGAAAAATTTGAAAATAGTAGATACAAAAATAGGTATAAATGGGTTATGAAAGAAGATGGGGTATGTGATTATATTCTATCATGTTTAGACAAGAGTGAGAAAAGGATTATTGCGCGGTTTAGGTGCGGTAATGAAGAAGGGGGAACAAATTTTTGTTAAATGAGCACGATAGAGTATGTAGGATATATGGGGAAGTGGAAGAAAAATGGAATCATTGGGTAAAGGAATGCTTAAGGATAGTATTGAGTGAGGAAGAAAGAGAACTAGGAGAAAATTGGAAGTTGAGTGTGGGATATAAAGGAAATGGTTTAGAGGTAATAAAACAAATAATGGGTGAAATAAATAAAAGGAAATAGGTGAAAAGGTAGGAAAAAGGAAGACGGGAGAGTAAGAAAAAACTGGAATAAGTATTAGGAGTTAAAGGGTGGGAAGGGAGGGAGATGGAAAGGGAATAGGGGGGAAGAAAAGGAGAATAAAGAAGAGATGAGAAGTATAAATTAATTGATGATGGATGTTCAAGGCATTTAAAGAATATGAGGGATAAGGGGGATGTAGGCCAAGCAATATAAGTGTAGGGATGAAAAGCCTTCCCTTCTTATTTTATTTATGTTTATTTTTCGTATTGTATGTTATTTAGTTTATCATTGTAGAATATGTATTTAAGTTTATATGCCAATAAAGGTTGTAACATCTATCTACTTATATTTCTGGAATATTTCAATATTTATTTAAAGTATAAAACTTCTATCAAATAAAATCAGGACCGTTCTTTCAAGAGATCTATACGCTGAATACTCTGAAATTCATTTGATTTTAATAAATTCGTGAAAACGGCAAAGAAACAACAGTTTTTGTGTACAATTTTTAATATTAATATTTATTTTAAATGTTTTATTAAAACGTACTTCCTTATTTTGTTTTAATTTATTGCAACCAATTTCACTTATATATTCACTATTTCACTTACATAAATCAAAAATTAAATAATCATTACATTAAAATATTTAATTTTTACTTACATTTTACTTAAAAGTATAGCACTATAGCCTATGAGAAATTAGAATCTATGAGAATTTAGTTTTACTCGTATATTCCCTACTACAGGATTATGGTCTGAGTCTACATCACTCCATGTACACCGTTTTTATATCTATCATTAACTAGGATATAATCGATTTAGTTTCGAACTATGTTCTCCTTAGTATGTTGTGGTGATTGTCAGATATATAACCGTCTAGGATATGAAGCAATGTAAACCAAATTGAATCAGAGTGTCCCCTGGTGCATTACGTTTACACAGTCTATATCTGCCCACAATTCCATCCACTTCTCCTGACCCCACTTTAGCATTAAAATCACCTATTATTAAGATCATTTCATTTCTCTTGATAAAGAGTTCTCTAATTTCGTTATAAAAGGCGTCATTTCGTTATAGAAGCCGTTGTTTTTGGTTTGTCGGCAGTGGGTGCATAACATTGAATGACGTTGATGGGATACAAGTTCATTTTCAGCACTGTAAAGTATTGATCACATCTTATTATTCCACTTCTTGGCCATCTCATTTCATTAATACCGGAATGTCTATTCTAGTTCTTTTCTTCTCTTTAATGTATTATTCAGCTTCGCAGTCATGTATAGACATTTGACATTCCAAGTGCCAATTTTTATTTAAAGCCTGCCGCGGACTGAGCACCAATGTATCTAGATTTTCTATGATGGTTTTTCTATGAAGGAATATCGTTTCGGAACTTTAATGCGGTAGTCCGCTCGAGGCTTTCCGCATCCTTATGCCGTTGAACACTCAATGTTTAGTGTTTCCTACGCCTTGGGAGCTAATTTCTTTATTTCAGGGCAAAAGAATGCCCTTGCCTCTACCTATTCTTTCACCCGAAGCTGTTGACAAGTTAGAGGGAAGTCGCTTATAACGGCGATCACTCGGTGGGCTGATTGCAGAGACTTAGTGTCCTCTGGCTGGTGGGGGGATCAGTAACTAGGCCATGAACATCCTAATGCAAGGCAGCAATATACAGTTTTTTGACTTCATCCGCCTATTGTGCTGTTAGTAAGCGCTGTTCCTCATCTACCTCGCAGTATTATGATGACTAAGAATTGTTTTCAACGCTATTTAGGATCTTTTTAAAATCAATCGGAAGGTACTCCGAAAAAATCCTCAACATGAATTTGATTAAAGAATTTCACGAAAATGATTTCTTTTTATTATTATTTTATCCCCTTCTGTAACACTATCTTAGATTTGAGCAATTTCGTATTAGTGTTTCTTTTCATGGGCGGCTCCAGGAGGGGGAGGACATTGGGGCCGTGGCCCCCACTTTGGAATGGTTGTTTAATGTTAAACATTGGTTATTGTTAAAGATAGTACTAATAATACATAGCTGTAAGTTAGGATGCCCTCCTCCCCTCCTTTCATGGTCCCTGGAGCCGCCCATGCTTCTTTTGTTAATTGTATGGTATTTCATTTATTTTTAAATTATTTTACTAAACTTCTGTAACTCA
>WYDF02030078.1:0-26219 GCA_009867245.2 Adranes taylori
TCAGCAGTGTAAAAAGTAGAAAATTTCTGTTCCTTTAATGTTTAATTTTTTTTTTTTTAATGTTGATAGGTTTTAAACATCTTGAATATTTATAGGATAGTGGTGAGTTTGACTAGATTTTGCATGAATAAAAGTATAATAATAACAAGTGTTTTCTATTTTAAAAATCTGTCTTCATTCGCGAGCAGAGGGCCTCGCAAAATGAATTTTGCCCACATAAATTTATGATCTTGCGCCGCCACTGTGTACAATGCGTAAAAAATAAAATTAATGTCATAGAAGCAACTATTGAGACTCTTCCAATAGACATCGCTTGCTGAACATTGGCTATCACCAAATGAAGCATCACATTTCAAATTATTTAATTGGAAATCAGTTAACGTCTACTTTAGAGAAAAATTAAAGCATTGAGGAGTCATGATATTATCCAAAAATTCGCTACCCTGTGAAAAATACATATTAATAACTTTTCTCAGGAAGGCCACTGTGAATTTACTGGTATACAATATTTTAATAAGTATATCATAATTGCATGTTATAGATCTCCTGGAGACTTTAACATATTTTTAAATGTTCTAGAATCAAATTTAAATTTATACATTAATTCGTATAAATTTTTAATCTGTAGTGATTTCAATGTCAATTTCTTGGGCAGTGGTGACATCTAGGCATCCGAATTGTCTGATTTGCTGCTATCCTTCGATCTCCAAAGAATGATAATACAACCAACGCGTTTTCAGAATTACTGAAACGCGTTTTCAGAATTGTACCGATAACACTGTTAATTTTCATACAAATGTTGTGAACACCGGAATCATCGATCAGATCATTTAAGTCAATTCATCAATTTTACGGTGGATTATGAAACCTTTGGCAAGGGGGCAAAACAGATTAAGTTAATCAAGCCAATTACGCTGTGTGGCAAGGTCATCTTCAGGTTACTCTCAGGTGAATATTCTCTCACAGGCACTGCACCAACTATGTGTACAATCCAAACTTTTTATTACATGACAGATTCAACTCATATATACAGGAAATTTTAAGAATTTTTAATGAATCATTTCCACTTACAAAAATGTGCACGAGAACATGTGATTCAGGAATCAAGTGGTTTAAAGAAGAACTAAAAGTCATGCGAGATAAATTGTTTCTGTTTAATTATCTATACACTAACTCGGGACAGATGCATCATTGGAAAAACGCAATGTTTTCCGACATTATTATTGTCGAGTTCCACGAGAAACAAAAAGGAATGCATTCCAGAAAGTAATCACAGAATCCAACAACAAAGCCAGGAAACTTTGGGAAATAGTGAACGGTAGCCGTAATTCAGGTGAGAGTGATTCTTAGATAGATGGAATAGATCCTGACACTTTCAATAATTATTTTGATGAAATTTCTACCAGCATAGTAGCGAGACTAGCTGACTGTTTGGGATCCTCGAACTACTAATATAATCCCTCCAAATCAGAGATGTATCGGCCAATCTCACTGCTACTAATTTTTTCTAAAATAATTGAGAAGGTAATATACGATAAAATCATATACTATTTTGAAAAGAACTAAATTTCAGGACAATCAATACGGCTACAGAAAAAATAGAAGTACGAGCGATGCTATACTTCTTTTCTGCAATGTTGTTCTGGCGGCATTTGAAGATGCTATGGTTTCCACGTCGTATTTTTGTGATCTGAGGAGGACCTTTGACTATATAGCACATGATATGCTCTGCAAAAAACTAGAGTTGAATAACTTTGACAATAAAAACAGACAACTAATAGAATTTTACTTGATGAATAGAAAATAGAAGGTGAACACAAAGGATGTGTGCTCTGAGGAGCTTGTAATCGACATGGGGGTGCCTCAAGGATCAATGATAGGACCAATTCTATTTCTAATCTTTTTCAATGACTTTACCTCAAGTGTAAAACCAGATCATACTGTTTTGTTCGCTGATGATACAACATTAACCGTACTAGGAAACAATAGAGAAGACGATGAAATGGAAGTAAGCTTCATATATTCAAAGACACAACAGTGGTTTACCTCGAACAAACTTCATTTAAATGAAAGTAAAACATCCAAACTAACATTCTCACTGAAAAAGGTGAATAATGATATAGAATGGAATGTGTCAAATTTTTGGGCGTACATATAGATCAGGTTCTAAAATGGAAGGAACACGTAAATGCAACTTATAAAAAACTTGCAAGCAATATTTTTCTATTACGTGTGCTGATGATTTCAATCGCTATCATCAGATTCATTGCTAACCTGCTACATGCTCTATACCAATCATTGGCGAGTTATACTATCTTAGCATGGGGCATATGTGCTGATGCCAAGCGCATTTTCGCTGTACAGAGGAGAGCGATAAGAATAATAGGAGACATAAAATACAGAGATGCCTGTTTTCGGGCATTTAAGGAAAAGAAAATCCTTACTTTTCTCTCACTATACATGAAAGAAGCGTTAATTTATTCTCATAAAAAGAAGAATCAGTGGTCATTGTACAGTGAAGTACATGACCATGACACTCGAAAAACAAGCAATGTATCAGGCCGGATAACACCGCCTGACAAAAATGTTAAAAGGGCCTATCCCCATGTCAGTGAGGCTGTATAACAGACTACCACCTGAAATCAAGCAACTCACAGAGCTTATCTTTCGAAAGGTACTCTCAGACTGGCTAAAGGCATGTGCTTTTTATTCCATATAGAAATATTGGTAATCGATTTCGGCGTCGCGCTGTAGCCACTGTGTTAAATATCAATTACATATTACATTTATTATTATTTCTAGTATTACTTTTATTGCAAAACCTCTCTGTGTTATATACAATATAAATGATCCTTTCCCCGTACAAGTTAAATAATATGTAAGAGAGAATGGATCATTGTCGTACTCTTCTGAATATTTTAAAAGTATCACTTAGTTGCAACTTGTGTTTCTGCTGAGTTATTTAGATTGCCGTTTTTTTTTTATTATTTATATTTTGTTTAGTATAGACTTTTAAACTTCCAGGTTTTATGTGTAATACTTTATTTCAGTGGGATAGTAGACCTATTATTCAATGTAGGTTTCTTTTTTGTTTGTAAATGGTAACGAATATAGGTATTGTCCAATTATTAGTCAAAACCTCCGTTTCCAAATTTTAGTGCTTATGGTGGATCATATCATTATCATTCTGTATCATTTCAAATATAATCGCACTGTCGGATTTTCTTGTTTCAGTTACTTCAACCTCTATTCTCAAGATTTCGGATTCCTGATTGCTTATGTTGGGTTCTTTGTATTTTTCTGACTGGTATTTATAAAGGATTTGACAGGACTTTTCAGCATTACAATACACTTTTTACCGTATTTTGTGTTTCAGTATTTTGTACCTGTTATAATTTTTTCATGCTCGTTGTCAGTCACCACTTCTGCGGTTTGGAATTCAAGCTTTTTGCTCTTATTAAAGTAATTGTTATCTTTAGCTGGGATGTCATTTTTTATATGCTGTTTCTGTCTTTTTGAAACATCGTTTTAATGCCTATGCACTGCTGGCTGTAGTATTGGTTTGTTGTTCAGACCGTTGTGTTTTCTATGGTCAAAATATCGTATGGGCGGTCTTTATCAAAGGCTTCTTTTTTGAGGTAATTGGTTTTTTGCATTTTTTCTCACTGGCGATTTCAATCGTTTTTATGATTTAAGTTGATGTTTAAGATTCCACAAATACGACTTTATCTACGTATGTTGTAAGTTCGTGTGTGCTCTTTTATTAGCAATGATTACAATTTTTGGATCATTTTACCTAACTACAAGTGATAGTTTATTTAGACCTATTTTTGAAATATTTTAAGTTAATTATTCTTGAAAAGCCAATGTTATTTGATTTTTAAAACTATATTTTAGTAGAGAATCCTTTAAAATCAAACAATAATATGGAAAAATTAAAGAATGATACGCTTAAACCATTATTGCCACGAGGCAGTAATAACTTTGATCCAAAGGGCATGCAAGTAAGTCCGAAAAGTGAAAAAGATGAGAGCAATAAGGAAAATCGCAAGCAAAATTCAAGTACCAAAGAAAAAAATACGCAAGTTAAAGAAAATGGAGATGCAGGTTAGTGTTCTAGAAAATAAAGATTAATGTTCTTCCCAATTAAATATAATAATGATAAAACTGTTAATAAAGTAGAATAGATAGAAAAATGTTTATTGGCATATACTCCACAACAATGAAAAATATAATTGCTTTTATTCTACTTACAGATTCAAGTTTGCTTAAAAAACAGTCAAAACGTGGAAAATCCTCGAAGAATACAAAAGCGAAGAAACGTTCTGGAAAGGATGCATTAAAGTCAGACAACAAAGATAACGCACAACAACAAATTGGTACATATACGCTACGTGAAAGTTACATAACACGTATCAAAACGATAATTTTTGAAGCACTGTTGAGTAAACCTATTTCGAAGGTAGACCGTAGTTTTAAACTCGGTATTGATCTTTTACAAAACTGGAAGGTAGGTTAAGAAAAACTGAAAACATTTTAGAAATTTCATGTAAATGATTTGCAGGATTTAGATCTTTGTAACGATTCTAAAGCACAAATTCATCTTGTTATGGAAATTCTTTTCAAAATTTTACTAAATCTGATGGCGAAAAAGAAAGGTGTAGATACTTGTACGGAATATGATTTAGAAGGACAATATCGTGTAAGTACATTTCGTTGTATAGATTCGTTTTATGTTTCATGTACTATATATACACAAATGTTTCATATTTTATATACAAATTAGAAGTAGTTGCCTTAAACTGTACACTTTAAAATTATTTGTCTAAAAATTAATTATCTGTACACTTTACTTTTAAATGTACAGGGTCATACATGGTTATGACTACTTTTTGGTCTAAAATATGGTATATTTAATATCCAGTATCTTAAAAGAAAAAAAATTTTTTCGCACTTTTCAGTAAAATTACTAGTTGTAGTGCGCTCCATTTATGTGCATAAAATTTTTCTGATATTCTACGTTGGATACAGGGTGAGTCAAAGCGTATATCAAAAAGTTTTTAATGGAATAGCCTATATTTTATGCTATGGTTCGTTTTAAACACTCGTTCATTTTGACGGCAGTGTATGTACATAACCTTTTAACTGTTTGTGAAATATTTCTAATTTGTAAGACAATTCTCAATTTTCTCCGATTATTTTATTTGGTAGATAGGTCGTGGTGTTTTTGATAGTTATAAAGGAATACTAATTATTAGTAGATTGATCTTGTTAGCTTTGCAATAGACAAAGCCATTTTACACTTGCTGTTCACAGTTGTTCAAATTATTTACTTTTGTCGTCATTGTTGTGATTTTTGTAGATGATATTTTTTTATTGCCCGAGTAAGATTGTTAAATGAATTTTGAAGTAAATGGATTTTGAACTAAAGAAATGTTTATTATTGATGATATTTTGTTACTGCTCCAGTAAAGATTGTAAATGAATCAATGTCTCTAGGAAATCCAGGAATAAGCAGAGAAGAGAATTATGAACTAGGAAGGTTTTTTAACTATATTGTTTTTGACGACGAAGCGACATTTTACAGGAATTGTTTTATAATCAGGCACAACTTATCTCAACGATTATCAACGATCAATTACTTATCTCAACGATCAATTCTTACCAGACAATATCAGACAACCAAACTCAATAGTTTATTAATGTTTAGGTTGGTATTTTAGGATAATAAGTTGTAGAACAATATTTTTTTCACGGCCGTGGCTTCGGTGAAGTATATCACCTTAAATATTGGAACATCCTCTATTAGATAAAAACGCATGTGCTTTTCATTACTACATAACTAATTCGCAACTATCATCATAACAACTTTCCAAGCAGTGTGATTGGAAGAGATTGACTAGTTAGTTGGTCGGCTAAATCCCATGACTACAGCAAAGTAGACTTTTGTGGGTTACGTAAATAACGAACTGTACAAAACACGAGCAACGCCAAGACAAGCATAGCTGCATTCTGCAGCTGAGCGTTTCTGTGTTATTCGATTGTTACCAAATTATATTTAAATATTAAAATAATTGCATTCAATAGACCAGTTATAAGGTGATACGGTCGAAACTAAATAGCTCAACCTTTGTTTTATGTAAAATATAGTACAGTACACTTTTGTTTTCCAGTTTATGAAAGAAGCGGTGCAGACCCGACTCTGAATTCTTCCTTTTATTATTATTATAAATGTTTAACTTACTTATTAGTAACAGATGATTATATAGCTTATATGCACTGCCTACTTAGCTTATTAATGCTTCTTAGAAGAGAATAGGTTTATTACGTATATAAATAAGAATATATAATATAAATGCACAAAATGAACAATGTTATATATGTCTAAAATCAGTCTCTTCGAAGATGTATGGAGCTTGTTCTATAAGTGATTGCTTTAATCGTTTTCGAAATAGTTTACACGTTCGGTTTTTCCACTCTTCTGGACACTTTTATATAGATTTATGCCTCGTCAAGAAATTATGAGCACGTGAGTCGGATCTGTGGGGAGCGTAAATTTTGTATTGTTCGTGTATCATATTGGTAGCCATCTTCTAATCGTGGTGTGTTGCTATTGTTTTCATGTATTTTCTTCATTACATTGAATGCGTATATTGTGCGTGAATAGTAAGTACTTTCTTAAATTATTCGCTCCAACAGGTTGTGCGTGATAGTCCTTCCAAACTGCGGATTGCTATCTTTTGTTCTTTGAAAACGTCTTTCAGATATGCTATGCGACTCCAAACTTCAATGCGGTATTTAATTCTGGGTTCAAACATTCGTAGTAAGACATGATGCCTGCTTCCTTCTCTGAAATTGTCACTATTCTTTTTAACGCGTAGGTTGTTTTTGATAAGTGTTTGCTTAATTCATCAACATGGCATCTCCATGTTAGTCTGAAATGTATTGGAATGCCTAGAAATGTTTGGGATCATCTGGTTTCTCCCATTTGTCCATTTCATATCTTAAAACATCAGTTTTTTCCTCATTTAAGAGAAGTTCATTTTGGGCGAACCATAATTTAGCATGTTGTAAGCATGTATCAAGATTTTCCTGTAGACAATTGTTCGACGTGTTTCTCACTGTTATTGTTGTGTCATATGCAAATAGGACAAAATGTGCTTGAATCTTTGACTATATACGAGGCTTCCCACTTCGATTGGCCCACCTTAGAATTTTTTTAGAAATTCTTGTTTATAAAGAAATAATACACTAATAATTAAGAAATAATACACTAAATATTACACTAATAATTAAGACAAAATAAAAATAAATAGAAAATATGTAACAAATCAGTAAAACTAATAATAACTCAATTATAAGGTTTACCACTGAGTAACGTCGCCCTTATTTTTTATAACATCCGAAATTCTTTGAGGCATAGTATTAACTAAACCTTGGCAAAATTCCGGACTAAAAGAATTCCATATGTCTTGAAGCCTTTGCTTCAATTCAGGAATTGTTCTAGCAGTGTGTTTTCGCAGAACTTTTTTCATCTCGTGCCACAAAGTTTCGATAGGCGATAAGTAGGGAGTACTGGAAATCCATTCAAGAAGTCGTATAAAGTAATCTTCCATCCACCTCAAATCTGTTTTTGAATTCTGCACCGTCCTGTTGAAATATAAAATCTTGACTTGACATTAAATATTCTTCCATGACCGGTAAAAGGGATACTTCCAAAATGTCTAAATATTTATCTGTATTGACAATTCCTTCAATGAAATGAAGATTTCCTGTCCCCTTGCTACCCCATACCATAATGGATGCAGGAAACTTGACTTTTCTTTTAAGAAAGTCAGGATGAAAGGCCTCATGTTTTTTCCGAATAACTCGACTGCGGCTACCTCCAACACACACTTTAAACCGGGCCTCATCACTCCGTTGTACTGCTGCATCACTCCGTTTATTACAGTTATATTCCGTACATCGTATAACTGTAATAAATTTCCAATTTCTGAGTTTCTTTTTCCAGAATTAGACAACAATCTAATAATAATTGAACGAATTTCTTCACTAATACTTTTTTCTCTGGTCATTTTAAATAAGACAAGAAGCTTCAATTCTTTAGAACGATTAAAATGAATTCTCACAGTTGTTAACAATTGTCTTGGTCTTATTTTTCCAATGCCACCTTCGTACTACCGACTCAATTGCAGGCTTTCTTTGTAAGAAAATAAAAATGGATTTTTATATTAAAAAACTTTTTTTTTATAGTATTTTTACTAAAAATTCAAAAAAAGAAACAAAGTTGTTTATATTTTTTATTCCGTATTATTAAACATGCTCTATTAATCAATATGAGGCCTCAAAAAGCATGCAGTCTTTATTATTTTTTGATACCATTTAAAAATACTAATATCTCAATAGGTGGGCCAACTGAAGTGGGAAGGGGCTCGTATGTGGGAAGTCGTTTGTATAAATAATGAAAAATATTGGGCCTAAAATACATCCTTGTGGTGCTCCTCGTATGACTTGTTTTGGTTTACTTACTTCATTGTTTAATTTTGTTATCTGCTCTCTACTTTGGAAGTAAGATGATGTTATCAATTTTAGCACAACATCTTGCAAGCCATAGTTCTTGAGCTTATTATATAAAAGGATGTCAATTGACATACAATCAAATGCCTTCGACACATCACACATTAGTGACTGCACTTTTATGTTGGTCTAGAGTTGGTCACATTTGAGCTTCATGCACAAATGTGAAAAGGGATACTATAGCGTCTTTTGTGCTTTTACCTTTTGTGAACCCATATTGATATCTGCTAAAGTAGTTATGTTTATTGAAGAAGTTTACAATCCTTTGTAAAAACAGCTTTTGAAATTAACGGTAGCATTGATATTGGCAGACAACTTTGACATTATTGTTTGTTTCCTTTTTTGTATATAGAATGCACTATTGCGGACTTCAGAGAATTCGGAAAGATGTCTTCTTTCAGGTTTAATATATATGTTAGTACGGAACCTATTAGTACCGCATCTATTAGTACCGCATCTATTACATTTCAACACTTCTTTAGTAATTTTGATGAAATACCATATATATCAGTAGAGGTTTTATATTTCATAGCTACTATTATTTCAACTACTTCCATTTCTGTAGTTCGTTGTAGAAATATTTGTGGCGATGTATGTTTGAGTACTTCATGTTAAAAGCTGCGTTGTGAGTATATTAGCTTGCTCTATGAAGAAGGTATTAATTGTCTGAAAATACGGTGTAATTGCTTGTTGTGTTATTTGGCTGGTTTCTTTGTTTATTATGTCCCAAATTATCTTTGATTTGTTGTCACAGCCACTTATTTTTCTTTTGTATTCGGCGGAGAAATGTGAATGTAGTGTTTCAAATTATTTGTTTTTTGCTTTAGAGATAATATCTTGAAATTCATTATTTCCATAACGGTAGACATCATTAACTGTAGATCACTTTTCTGCTGCGCCAGTTCTGTAGGTAAGCGTTGCCTGTTCTTCAATTTTGGGATGGTTCGTGCGTGGAAAAGCAGAATCTATACACTTTTTTAGAAGTTCTATTAAAGCAAAAGTTTTTCGATAGATAAATTGCACTAATTAATGAAACATAAAATCTAATAGTATTATAGCCTTCTAGTATTTTAAAAAAAATTTTATTGTCAGATCTTGGAAATGCTGTCTAAGAAGATGCAGAAAAATATTTTCAATAGGGATTTTATAAGTGGTTTAACTGAAATGGAAACAATGGGTTATTTATGGGATTATATTGGACCTATTATTGAGAAACTAGTGCATATTTACATAAATAATATGCAACAAGTTGATGATGAAGTAAGTGTTTTAAACGAAATTTAATTTCCTGTTTATTAAAGAGTAAGTCTTGTAATAACTAATTAATTTTAAAACGTTTTTAAAATTTATGACATACTTATATACACTTTTCTTATTAAATGCTTTTCTGAAATACTGATAATAGTTTAATTAAAAAGAAAATATCGACGAGTATATAGAAGAAAATATAGAAGATGTTCAAATTTAATGGAATGACATCTGGATGCAAGGCGTAAATATTTGTAGGGGTTAAGCAAAGAGTTAGTAAAAAATTACGTGATTAAAGTTAAAGATAAGTCAATTTCCATAAGATCTATCATAACAAACAAAAGAATGCATTAATAAAAGGAAAATTGTTATTCTTATGTCCTAGTTTTAAGAATAATGGATGTTGAACGTGTCAAATCTAATCAATCTAAACAAATTTATATCTAAAATACATCCGAGTTTTGAATAGATGGTATATCCAAGTTTCATATAAAATTTGTTGTACCAGAGTTGCTCAAAGAGTAATCATTCAGAATTGATGAAGCTACTCGTTGTAGAAGCTGCTCTTTGTAACCACGCAAAACGTTTGCAGGTGCCTTCAAAGAGTTCAAAATATTTTCTATTTGCACTGAGCACGCCAGCAACACATTTGTATAATATGTAAACGTGTTTGCAGATGTTATAACATTAACTTTGTTTTTCTTCTAACAATTACCTATATCCTTATTTCTGCAGTAAATAAGTATAAATATTTTTTATTTGAAATATATTGTTCATAAAGAATAATATGAGTTTTGTTAAAAGATACTTTTAATTCTTATTTTTGTTACCATAATAAAAATTCAAACTTTCTTTACAATGTGATACAAAATTACCCTATGTGGAATACTACATCTCAAATTGAGTCGGTAGTACGATTAATTGATTCATATAATTTATTTAGGTAATGTGCCACAAAATAAGTACTTTCCTGTGCAAATATCTATTGGGGAAAGTTCCAGAAAAGTATGCAGAAGAGGTTTTCAATAATATTCAGGAACTTATAAAAATATTCAACGAACTCCCATGTACAGAGAAAATAGACAATGAAGAAATTGATGAAACAGAATCAGTTGGGAATGATAGGGGAAGGAGTTTAGCAGATATGAATCGATCGTTTAAGTTATTTGCTGACACATTGCGAGTAAGATTTTTCATTGTTTTTAAGATATTATTTATTGAATTTTTTACTTCAAATATTTTAAATGAAAATAAAAAAGAATCGGAAGTAGATATTACTACTAATTAAGTATACTACGTTTCATGAGCTTAATCACATTTCAATTAATTACATTTTTTTCTGACATTGACATCTGTTAAATTTTGCAACAAACTAATATTAATAGGATTCTTAACATTTGCAAGAAGCGGTAAAAATGTTTTACTCAAAGTTCTATGTTTGGTTTCATAAAATGAAAGAAAAAAAAAATTGTGAAACAGTTTCTTCGACAGGGGTTATTGATATCTTTTAATTAATACCAAATATTGTGATGGGAAAGGTTTAAAGTGTTTAAAGGTGTTTAAAGTTTAAAGGAGAAATAATTGAAGAAGTTTCGCGCGAGCTAGATATACATAGTTATCATCCTGATGAGGGAGAATATGTTGATAATGATTTTAGCATCATCAACTATCCCAATGTTATTCCTGAAGAAGTAGAATTTCAGTATACTGTAAAAGATGAAATCCCCTTATTTGAAATAGCCGCTCGACTTGGTGAATATGAAGACGGCGATAATGTCAGTAATCTACAAATTTGCAAAAATATACTTTCCAAAAGTAGAACTAAACAAGCTAAACCTCAGTCGACAAAATATTATAAAACAGGTTAAACCTCAGTCGACAAAATCTTATAAAAAGCTAATGAACAAAATATAAATGTTAGAATAAAGAACACGAACAATGACTAGTAAAAGTTATGTGAAAAATGTAAGTAGTTAAGTTTAAAGTTATGAGAGATTGTTTTTGATGACAGTTCATAGTCAATCCAGCGTTTATGCATCTAAAACAAATAACCTAGATTTTGAGATTATCGAGGAAGAAATATAAATATTTTTAGGAATATTATTACTTTCTGAGTGTTACAGATTGTCTTTTGAATCTATGTCTTGGAGCTTTGACAAAAATGTTTGTATTGTTTCCACTGGCTAGCTCTAAAATTCCACACATACATGGTACTAAGAATAAAGGAAATAATACCAGTTTATTCTTGCTTCAATGTCTCAAACCTTCTGATTATATTATTTGCTGTGACAATTACTTCTTCAGAAACGATTTGATAGAACTTCAAATGAATAAGTAGAATACCAGAAGAAGTGCCTTCTATCTTTAGGAAAGATGCAAAACATGGATGGTGGACCTTAGCTAAATTGTGAAGAGAATAATAATATGCTATTTATTCGCTGGAAGGACAATTTACATTATCACTATGGTAAAAAATTAAGATTTTATTGAATTCCTGGGAAAACTTTGATGGTCAACAGAAAAACCGAAGTTGAGATTTGGGTGCTTCAACTACATTTATGTTCCAATGGATTTATTAAGCTTTGTTAGAAATGTTGCTTGCCATTACTTCGCAAAAGCATTTTTTTTAAATGCGCCCCCCTCCTTTTCTAAGAAGTATCGCAGAAGACGGTTGGGCTTCATTTCTCAAAAAACAAAAAATGCAAAACTACTAAAATGTCGACAATATCATTTATGAGCAAGATATAGTACTCAACGTGGAATATAATTTCATGAATATGATTATTTTGTGATATTTTATTCAGTCTTAAAATAAACTGTTTGAATTTAAACACAAAAACGAGGGATAAGAGGAAAAGCCTATGAAATGTTCAGATCATATCTAGTTAAAAGAAAACAATATAGAGTCAATGGAGTCAAAAGTGAAATGAAATATACAGAAAAAGGCGTACCACAGGGCTCGATATTAGGGCCTATAATGTACCTATTATATGCCCAAGACTTAATAAAACAAAATATACAGGAAAGCTACTATACGTATGCCGATGACACAGTAATGATGTTCGCAGGAAATTGTTTAAAACGATTGGAAAATGAAACGCAGAAGGCACTGAATATATTGAATGGATGGGCGGCGTATAATTATTTGCAAATAAATAAAAAAAAACTAAATACATGATAATAACGAGCAGAAATTAAAAAAAGGACAATTAAATTAAAGATAGAAGAAACATATCTAGAAGAAGTACAAGAATATAAGTACCTAGGTATATGGATTGACAACAAATTGAATTGGAAAAAGCAAATAGAATACGCAAAGAAAAAAGTGATTCCGATAGCAGGAGTGATGAGAAACTGCGGGCACACACTGAGGAATGACACAAAGAAAATGGTGTATCATGCTCACATTGAGTCACCTAAGATACCAACTGAGCATGTGGGAAACCAAGTGAAACGGAATTAAATGCACTACAAAGAACGCAAAATAAAATAATAAAAGCAATATATAATATTAAACCACGATATGAAACGAGGTTATTATATAGATCTACAGGTCTTGCAAACATACGAACTTTACGAAACATGGATCAAACATTGCTAATCTTTAGATTTCTAAAAACAAACAAACAAGTCAAATACAAATCAAACAGAACAAAGATATACATGAACATTATACGAGAACCTCGACATGGTACTTAACACAAGGATAAAGACGAACACAGGGAGGAACAGCACGCTAAGACAAGGGCTTAATAAATATAATAAACTACCAGAAGTATTAAAAGGATCAATGGTTATGATTTTTTAAGAAGAAAAACAAAATGTATTAGATAGAGAGACAGGAGAAGGACATACAATAAGAACGACAACAAGAGGGAATGAAAGGGACCAGTAAACCAGCCCGAGGTAGCTGATATGGGGTTCCAAAAATGGATTCCAATCATAATAACATATTATCTATATATTATCCGTAAAGAGCAAACTTTGTACCCCTTTTGAAGCATATTGCGCGTGCTATGATTAGCTCAGAAGCTAAAATTTCGGATACAGTTACGCGTGTAGTGTATCATTTTAAAATACATGATGTTTTTTATCACAAATCAGGTCTAGTGACTGCTGGATATGGTCGCTCACCATGTTATGCGCAATTATATTTTTATGATAACACTACTGTCAATTATAGATTACGTGAACACTAATCAAACATGCAATAACAATAATGCGAGAAAACTCTCTTGAATTGGAACGCATTAATCCTTTCGTTCGGTTTTTTATGCAAGAGAAATGCTGTTTTGCAGTTGTTATGCAAGTGATAGTAAAATAATGCAAGTGTCAAGTAAAGAAGATCTCCATAAACTATCAGCAATAGCATTGATACAATAGAACACATGCTTCAACAAAATGCAACATGTCAATGTCTAATAGTAACAGAGCACTGGAGGAGCTATGAAGAACTACATCGCCACAGCATCTGTAAATACAAACTTGGTACGAGTTATTGCCGTCAAAGCGGCTACCACGGAGGATCAGCAATATACTTAAAAACATGCATTGTATTTAGAAATAGAAATAACATTAGGCAAACAGGCATTGTATTTAGAAATAGAAATGACATCAATTAGTAAGCTAGGCCGTACGTTTTCGAATGTTGCGGTTATCAAATTAAAATAAATCAGAAAAATTCATTGCAATGAAAGATCATTGTCATAGTGTTTATGAACTTTGGCAACGCCGCAAATAAATTGGATTCAGTAGAAATTCAGAGTTAGAAGTGTGCGTATGCATTAAGAATACATAATATTATATAGTTCAAATAAACTAAGAAAAGTAATCAAAAATCTTTCAATCAAATTTCTACATTGGTCCATCGAGTCGAATTTAAACTTCAAGATATCGATTAATATAGATCTTCAAGGTAATTAGGTTATTCGAGTAATAAACAAATACAGCATTGAAAAGAAGAATCATAAGCGCACAAATACATTCACAAGTACAATTTTAGCAAACAAGATCTTCGCTGCGCGCTTAAAAATACGTCGACGTGTAAGCTTTACACACAAACACAACGATAAATTCGCTACCACAGGAACAATGCCAAAACAACGCGAAATCAGGTGCTGTAACTCTCCGCTGCCTTCTACACACATATATAGTCGGCCAATAGCGTTCGCAGCATTTATAGTGGGAAAACAGTACAAGTGAGCGGACACATTCCTTTCTATTTCTTTCCTTTCTATAGAAATTGTTTTCTATAGAATTTCTATAGAAATTGTTTTCTATACATTCCTTTCTATAGAAATTGTTTCAATTTGAAATAAATATTATTGTGTTTTATTTATTTTATGCAGTGTCACTCCAAACAGGAGCAGATTTATTAGAAAACATTGAACAATCTAAAGATCAAAAATGTGATTTAAAACCAAAAGTCAAAGAGTCAAAACCTTACAAACCGAATTAATTTTTGGTTTCTAGTACTAATTGTTCTCTGTGTAAACAGTCGCATTTATTATACAGTTGTGTAGGATTTACAAAATTGCCAGTGCAGTCACGCATTGAACATGTCAAAAATAACAACCTTTGTATAAAATGCTTGAAAGGCTAATGACAAGAAATGGTCGTTCAGGTAAGTGCAGAAAGTGCACCGCATTGCATAAAAGTTTGTTGCATTTCTCTAAGAAGCTAGATATGTCAGAAGTCAATAAATCAACACCGGTCACGCTCAGTTCAGAAGTAAGTGATACAGTTCAGGTCTTTCTGTCAACAGCATTAGTTCAAGTCTACGATCGCAATGGGTTTCCGCACACTTTGCGTGCGATTCTTGACTCCGGTTCACAACCTAATTTTCTCTCAACTGAATCATGTGAACTTCTAGGTTTAAATTCGGTTCCGGTAGAATCCACAATAATGGGAATCAGTCAATGTCAAACTAAGGTTCGTGGTAAGATTAATCTTACAATTGAATCAATCTATAATACATTCACTACAAATTTGTCATGTTATGTGCTAGATACTATAAGCGATGATCTTCCATCACATTCTTATGATATTTCGGGTATTAAGATACCATCGTATCTCAAATTCCCAGCAAGGTTGATTTACTTATTCGTGCAGGATTATTTTGTGCACTGGACAGCATCATTTCGGTCCTCACAATCCTGTTCTCCAAAAAACTAAACTCTGATGGTTAGTAACAGGTCATATTTCACAGCCATCACCAAACGGCAAATATCATTGTAATTTCACCAAAGTGACAGATATTCAGCAACATCTGGAAAAGTTTTGGTCTATCGATGAATACACATTTATAAAGTATATAGTTGAGTGTGAAACAATTTTTAAGTCTACATGTCGCAGAGACAATAATGGAAGATTCATTGTTACTATGTTACTATTCCTCTTAAAAAATCTACGTCACGATTAGGTGACTCATACGGGGTAGCATTAAAGTGTTTGCATGGTTTAGAGCGTAGATTTCGTAGCAATCCAGAATTTAAGTAGTATGTAAAATTCATGGAAGATTACCATGTGTTAGGGCATATGTCTTTAGTTCAAGGTACATCAGACATATCCTATTTTCTTCCACATCATGGAGTCACTAATTCACACAGTTACGCGTTGTGTTCGATGGGTCCGCGACATCTGATTCAGGATGGTCAATCAATGATATACAGTACACGGGCCCAGTCGCTCTTAATGACCTGTTGGAACTTCTGGTGAGATTTAGACAGCATACATATGTCGTATGTGCTGACGTGCAAAAAATGTATCGTCAAATACTTATCGAACCTGCGCAAAGAAATTTACAAAAAATTCTTTGGCGGTCTAGTGTGTTAGATGCTATTCAAACATTCACTCTAAATACGGTCACATACGACACATCGTCAGCGCCGTACCTAACTATTCATTGTCTTCGTCAGCTTGCGGAGGAAAATGCCAATCGATTCCCTCAAGCATCAAAGGTAATTTCACCTGACTTCTACGTCGATGATATAATCACCGCTGGAGAAAATTTAGAAGACCTAATCGCGGTTTCTGACAACGTTTCAAAGATTCTCAAATCGACAAGGTTTGAACTCCACAAATGGGTGTCAAACAAACCAGAAATACTCAATGGGATTAAGGGAACAGATGCTTCACCAAACAGTTACCATATCCATTTCAGTGAGCATTTTTCGTCAATAAAAACGCTAGGGCATTGGTCTTACCAATTTGATATTTTCAAATTCACTATTTCACAGAACAATAATGCTAATCAGCATTCAAAACGTCTGATACTTTCTGCAATTGTCAGAATCTTCGATCCTTTAGGCCTACTATCTCCAGTGTTAATCCTGGCTAAGATTATTATGCAGGAACTCTGGCAACTAAAACTGACATGGGATGAAACAATTCCTCAAGACTTATACAGTACTTGGACCGAGCTATATGAGCAATTACATCTTTTAAACGAGGTTTATATTACACGACAGGTGACATGCCAAAATCCAATTGCAGTAGAACTTCAAGGCTTCTCAGGCTCGTCATTACGCACATGCGTATACGTTCGAAGTTTAGATAGTCAAGTTAGGCTTCTAGCATCTAAAACTCGTTGTTCCTATAAACTTAGTCACGATTCCACGTTTAGAGTTATGCGAAGCACTTCTGCTAATTAAGTTAGTTCACAAGGTCACAAATTCTGTGGGAATCCATATAAACCAACAAATTTTGTGGACGGATTCAGCCATTGTGTTACATTGGATTCATATACCAGCCAACAATTTACAACCTTTCGTGGCGAATCGAATGTCGCAAATTCAATCTCTATCAAAACCAGAACAATGATATCATATCCCCTCAGAACATAACCCTGCTGATCTCTTATCACGCGGAGTACTGCCTAAGCAATTACGACATGAACAATTGTCGTGGCATGGTCCACCTTGGTTGTTCTTACCATCATCAGAGTGGCCCCAGTCGGTCATACAATTTGATAGTGAGCCAGCAGTTACGAAAGCATAAAAGTGTTTTTGTTACACGCGAACCAATATGTGTTATTCCTTTTGAGAGGTTTTTTAACATTAAAGCGATTAAAGCGAGTAGTAGCTCATTGTCTGCGATTTGTTGCGAATTGTAAACTTCCAAAAAATGCTCGGCGAATAGGTGAATTTTCCACTAGTGAACATAATATCACATGCTGTTAAAGAATAGTCAACAATCCAGCAATCCGACTAATTACTTGCACGTGGGTCCAGATAAACTATTATCCAGCAAAAGTTCTCTGCTTAAACTGGATCCATTTCTAGATTCGGAGAAAATAATTCGAGTAGGTGGCAGATTACAAAATTCTAATTTGTCAGCCAATGCACAACATCCAATAATAGTCTCCAGTAAACATACACTCGTAAAACTTTTATTCGGACATGAACATGTTACATTAGGCCATGCTCCTCTACAACTTTTGCTCTCCTCAATTAGGGAGACTTTATGGCTAATTGGGAGGAGAAATTTGGCAAGAAAGATTGTCCGTAGCTGCATACGATGTGTTAGGGCCAATCCCACTACAGAAACTCAGAAAATGGGAAGTTTGTCTGAGCACCGCTGTTCAGCCAAGTTTACCCAATCGAGTAACTGGGGCAGATTATGCTGGGCCTCTGTCTATTAGACAAAGGCCATCCATATTGAGTTGGCGAGTGATCTGAGTAAAGATTCATTTTATTAGCACTCAGACGATTTATCGCGCGTCGTGGAAAAGCATCCCATTTATACTCAGATAATGGGAAAAACTTTATTGCGGTAAACCCCGAATTGAGGGAACTTGCAGCGTTTTTGAGTGCTGAGGAATCCTCCATAGCAAATTTCTTTGCTGATCAAGGAATACAGTGCCACTTTATTCCAGTGAATGCTCCGCACTTTGGGGGACTCGGGGAGGCCGTGATAAAATTGGCCAAATTTCATTTACGTAGAATAGTTGGGACAGCGCTACTTACCTTTGAACAGTTAAGTACCGTTTTGTCGCAGATTGAGGCAATTTTCAACTCACGTACGATCACACCATTATCCACGGATCCTTCCGACCTAAACGCATTAACACATTTCCTCATCGGTCGTCGATTAGTTAACGCTGCAAATCCAAACGTAATGCACATCAGTACACAAAAACTGTCAAACCTGCAAAGATGTCAGCAATTGCAAGAACAGTTCTGGCGAAGATGGAACAAAGAGTACCTAACTGAATTATAAGTTCGCGCCAAATGGACGCAACAAACGCATCCAATTAATAAAGGTACATTAGTAGTGCTGAAAGACGATAATGCATCACCGCTACGATGGCAACTGGGACGAATCGTGGATTTATTTCCGGGAAAGGACAACCTTCCACGGGTTGTAGCGGTGAAAACACAATCTGGCGTTATCAAACGGGCAATTTCGAAAATTTGCATTTTGCCAGTCGAAGATATACAAGAATAGTTTAAGCATTATGATATCGATAGAAATAATTTCTAATATTCCTTTATGTTAAATATTAGTGGTTGATATTTTTTGTAAATTGCTATTTCATTTGAGTTTAACTAGATGCAAAAAATTGTATTTAATTTTTTTATCTTGTTCAAAGCCTTAGCGTTTAAGGGGGGATGGTATGTTTATGAACTTTGGTAACGCCGGAAATAAATTGGAGTCAGTAGAAATTCAGACGTCGAAGTGTGCGTATGCATTAAGAATACATTGTATTATACAGTTCAAATAAACTAAGAAAAGTAATCAAATCAAATTTCTAGAGATCATGTTTAGAATCAAAATAAAGAAATTTGTATGCTCATTATTGTAGGGAATTAAGGCAAACAACACAAGCTAAAGATGTATTTGTACACGGCAGCTGACGTAATAGAACAAAACTCAAAAAAATTATATGTAATGATTATTCTTTGACAAAAGAAATGAATTTGGGTCGAATTTCGACCACTGGGCGACCACTAGTACATATTATAATATAAATACTTAGTAGTAAGGCCTACCTATTAGTTATTTAACAATAATGTAACTTATATTGGAATAAACACATTATTATAAATAAAATATTTCTTTCTACGTCAATTTTTGGATAAATTTCCTATACATTCTTTCGTAGTAGCCAATTGTGTAAATCAATTTTTTCGAACATTGATTTTAAAATTTTACTTTTCATAATTTTTTTTTACTGATAGAACATAACTAAAGAAAGAAAAAATCAATGGGTTAAAACACGAAACAAGCTAGTTTGTGAGAATTTTAATTGTAAATTACATTTTAGGGTTTATCTTTTGTCGCAAGTAGATTACACAGATATGACATGGATTTAATGCCAACAACGCATTTGAATTGTGATATAGTTCATCATTATATTGATGCCATATATTGTGCGTTAGGCAAGGAAATTAAAGAAAAGAAAGTGGTAAGTTTTCTTTTTTATAATAATCGGGTTTCTTTACATATCAATTCTGTAAAATTTGCTAATAAAATCGTTTATTAATATGCAGGTTAACTAACTTCTGTCAAGTAAATCGCAATATATTATCAAAATGAAAGTCCTTGGGAATTTGTATAAGATTCCGTTTCAGTTCTTCCTTGAATTATTTTTATTTCTAGTATTTAATTGCTGTGGAAAGACGTAAATCTATTGAACCGATTTATTTTTCGTGTAATTTTAGGTGGTAGATTGAGTATACGTACAAATTATTTACTTTCCTTGTGTTGTATACGTGTGGCCTTTTACTGTCACCGAAAAATATTGAAGTGAAACATTAAAAGTTTGTAAAGTATTAAAAAGCGGGTTCGTCAGATGAGGTTTCTTGTAAAATATGTAGTACAAAAATCTGAAGATTTTGAGCCACAATGAAGATTTTAAGTCTCATGGAAAGGTTTTAGAAAGTAAATATAGATACCCAGTCAATAGCGATTCTCGATTTTGACATTTTGTAGTTGATTGTAGGTATAACGTATTGAAATTTCCAACAGGAAGTCGACAAATAGAGATTACTGTATTGTCGTTATAACTTTTGGTAGCTAAAAATTCGAATAGACCATCATGTTCGGGGGAAAGGATAAGAAACATAGAGACGCCATGATTCTTGATACCTTGTACATAAATGTAATGCTAAAATTTATAATCTTACCTTTATGTACCAAGTATTATGGCGTCTCCAGGTTTCTTAACCTTTCTCCGCTAGATATTAGCAATTTGTCCGTTACTACACTCAAATTTTTCTAGTCAACAGCAGATAGGTTTGTTATGAATACATTTCTGGGAATAGTGCTGTTAGAAGTTATTAGCGGAGCTGACAAACATTGATATTACAGTAGAGTCTCGACTAACCGTTATCCTCGGGACCGTTGGGGTGACGAATGACAGAATAGACGGATAACAGAAATAGACCATTCGTAATTTTGGCGATCGATAAAAATAACATACTATACTGTGTTTATAGCACAGAATGTCTGTACTGTAATTTATTGTTAATTAGAGATCATTATGTACAGTATCAGTAAAACTCTTAAATTTTCAATTTACTGTGACTCTAATTATCTATTTACAAGTTGTTCTTTAATACATTAAAATATATACAGCAGTACGCTCCCTTATGTTAAAGTCAATATATGTAACTTAATACAGTACAGTGTCCTACAGTTCTGCGTATCACATTACATTGACCTTAATTACACCAATAGTACATTAAACGTACGTTAATTGTTATTGTACTGTAGGAAAGTAACAAAATATTTTGCAATTTCTCCTTAAAGCAATCTTACTTCTTAAAGTAGTCTCATTTGATTTTGTCAAGTGGTAACAGCTGAGTGACATCTGAGTTTTTCTGCTGCTGGAACCAGTCAATACATTTTGTTAACATATTTTCAGCTTCAGAATGACTAACTGTTTTTGCCGATTGATCTGTAACTTCAACATCTTCTTCAATCACATCATCATCATCATCATCATCATCATCCGCAATACACTATACCAACTCTTCGTCGTTCAGAACTTCAAATCCCCCATCAAATTTGTTCATTCCAAGACATGCACTGATGTCTTCCTTTAAAATATTTTCTTCCGCCGAAAGACTTTTATAGAACTCGAAAATGTTTGATTCATCGTTTACAATTTCCTCTTCGTTTCCGCGTTTCATTTTCTTGCACAGGCCATAATTTATTCAGTGTTTTCTCCGAAACATTCCAAGCCAGACACATTGAAAATTGCGTCTTTGATGGTGTATGACTTCCAAAAAGCTCTTGTGTTAAATTCATTATCGTCAGAAATAAGCTTTTCAGTATCGCCGTTTCATCATCTCGATAATACCCTGATCCATTGATTGCATCAATGACGTTGTGTTAGGTAATCCAAAGGTAATCTATAAGCCCCGCTTGCATTCGCACATATCATGACGGTTATTCGGTTCTTCTGAATTTTACCTCCAGACGCAGATTTTTCAGATAATGATGCCAATGTTTTCTGGGGAAGAGTTTTACTATTTAGACCTGTTTCATCACAGTTGAAAACTTGCTCTTTCAAAAGTTTCCTTTCCTTAATGATTTGAAATGTCGAACTGACGGATGTCATCATGAGACTTACATTTGTCTAACTAACCAATGCTGGCTTTGAAACTGGAATCACCATAACTTTTTTGTTTATTTCTATGGCTTTAGCCTGTATTATTCGACCTGTTAAAAGCATTCCCTGACTACGGGCTTGAATAAACCATTGGTACATTATCGTATCAAGATGCTCAAGTTTGGCTGGTTTCATAGTTTTTCTAGCTTTTACGTTACAATCAGAATTCTCCATTTTCGAAACGTGGTTTTCAATATTTTCAGCGTCTCTTTTAATATCATTAACAGTTGTCAGCCCAACGCCTTTCCCCTTTCATCAACCGCTTTATAATTTCCAGTTTCTGGGTTAAACCCAACACTATACGTTTTTCACTCGCATTCGGTCTAAGCACACTGAAATGAAAGTCATAAAAATCATTCACTACATTGAATAAGACTGCCGGACACTACACACGAAATTAACAGGACAATTGTTTGTCGCGGCCGATTAGTCTAGGATTGTGGCGCGTTCGCATATTACTAATTATCTCGGCGGAGATCGACTCGATTTCCCGAATAGAGTCGATTTCTACAGCATTCTACAGTACGGTATATGACGTACAGTGTGCTGTACTACATAAATACTGTACGAACGTACATGTTAAGTTTTCGTGTGGAAATATAAGGTGCAGTTATTTGAAATAAAAATAGAGAATGATACGATATGTAATAATATCTACTATATTGTATATGCACTTTTCATTTTTTGCATTTTCTTTTATTTATGATTTTACTAAGCACTATTTATTTGCATGTACTGCTTATAAAAATCTTTTATACGATAATTTATTTATATTCTATGTTATAATATTTAACTCTATTAAATTAATAGATGACTCCGTTGCCTGGATTAAACCCATTACATGATAGCATTTCATCTGTAACGTTTACTTCGAGTGGTAGTTTCGGAATAAGACCACCATCTGAGCAGCAGCCTAGTAAAAATTTTTAGTTTTTTTCTAGTTAACATTTTAACCTATTTTATTTAGATAAGACCAAAGTATGTTTTTTAACACATTCCAAAACTAAATAATATATGTACATTGCAAATGCAATACGTTGAAGTTTTAAGAGAAATAATATACATGTATTACGAATTTAATAGAGTTAATAATCAAAACTTATTTCTTAGTTCAAAACAATACTGTGTTCGTTTTTGTTATATTTTTTTAGGTTTATAATTTTGTTAATTGTTCAAATATTAAGGAGATTCTAGCCAGAACATTTCATTACTAAATTTGACTTATTTACCTTACGTCTGACCTATTTCTATTGAACAGATTCTTCGTCTTAAATGTTTGCCTTGTTTCGTTTCTGATTCTCTGTATGCTCATCAAGTGTGAATTATTTCTGAAGTCATATCTTTCAATCTGGTTGTCTTTGGCTTGGTTAATTAAGTCTGCGTTTACTATAAATAGCGGAAAGTTACTTTTTGTTCCTTTTAATTCTTTGCAAGTAAGAGACTCCTTTGCAACATAATCGCGTTTTTATG
Organism: Adranes taylori; assembly: GCA_009867245.2. NCBI lineage: Eukaryota > Metazoa > Arthropoda > Insecta > Coleoptera > Staphylinidae > Adranes > Adranes taylori. The sequence continues at coordinate 23,915 of WYDF02030078.1, forward strand.
TGCGACTTCACATTATCTACTCTTACATCGATGGTATATCCTTTAATTATGGTAAGGATTTTTTTTCTATTCGAATACTTTTTAAGTTATCATTTCTCCAATTGCTCCTCAAGGCATTATTTTAGTATTGTTCGTATATCAGTCTTTTTAAGAGCAATTAGCAATGACATAAAATACTTAACCTTTTAAATTCCTTTCAAATGCTTTATCTTCTATGACAAGCAATACTTGTATGACGTACAACAATTTCTGCAGGAACATTTTTCTTGTTGGTTTCCAAAGCTATGCTTATAAAAACTGTTAAGATTTATTTTATCGTACAATTTATAAAACATCGCGCTTAAAAAATAATAATTGCTGATTTATTTTTTGATATGGTATGAATCTCCTTAGTGATATAATTTTTTTGTGTTTCGAGATTATTAAAGTCTAACAATTTTTGAATTTTTGCTAATTTTAACCTAAAAAAAAACTATGAGAATTAATTTTTTGTTTTAATGTTAAAATAGATTTTGGATCATATATTGTTATTCTTTTAACTCAAATTTGATTTGTAGCTAATAGTGGGAGGTCTAAAAACTCTGAATTATTCTCAGGTTTAAACGTAAATGTTAGGATAAATTCAATCAGTGATTCCCAAATTATAAGTTAAATTTAGTTAAGTTAAAGGTTTGAAAAGTATTCGCAATAACAATCTTTTATTTTTATTATATTACGTAAAATTTATTTTTGTTCTAAATGATCGATACATTGTTTTAAAGAACTCAATACTCGATCAATCACTACTTGAATTAATTTTCATTCATACTTAACCACGGTTTTCTTAATTTTTGTTCAGATATTTCGAAGAGTATATTAATTGACGCTTAATTCTATATTAAAAGTTTACCAAAAGGGCTTACTTAATTCGTATATGAATCACTTTACGTAATGATACCGTTTGGGAACCACTGAATTCGTTACTATTCGAGTAGACTGAAAACAATTACGTGATTATTTAAATTTATAATAATTATGTTTATAACTTTTATTGTTACGTTATCATTTTAACATAAGAATCTATTAATATTTATCTGATAAACTTTCGAATTTCCTGTTTGTTTTAGTAGTTTTAGTGCAAATTCAATCTAACATTTAACATGAGCACAACGTTCTATTTAAATTTACCTTGGTTTTTTCATGATTATATGGATTAGATCTTGTGTTGTTGTCAACACCTATTAATTATACTTGTTGTTTGTACTAAAATCCACTTTTGAATACATTCATTGATATGACATCAAAACAATGTAAACACTTTAACACAATTCGTCATTGTAATGTGTATGCCTCTTGTTTTACAACTAAACACGAATTAAAATTGAACTGTTTGAAATAAAGTATCGTTTCAACCCATCAAGAACACTTTTCAGCGTGTTTTGTGTCTAAGATTTGAATTGACTTATATTTTCCTGTCATTTGTAGTTTCTTTCTATATTCATCGATAACATCGTTATTTTGCTTGATACAGTTTGTCCGTTAAAATCCTTTATAGCGTTACTGCTTTTCTGCAGCCGAGCTTGGATTTCACTCTGAACTATGGTTTCGAATTCACTCTTAAAATGTGTGTTCCATATATTTTGCTATTTACGATCAAGAGCCTTTCAGTTATATACTGTCAATCTTTATTGTAGTGGAAAAGTTGTTGTTTTTACTTCCTGACACATTTTTCCCTGTTTCGCTCAAAACACGTCCAAATTAAACAAGTTTAATAACTGTAGTTGACACACCTTGTATATTCAGTGTGCTGGAATTTGTATAATTAAATTAAATTACATGAAGTGTGCTTTATGTAATTTAACATTCATAAAATGCTTTTGTGGCATCCTATCGAAGATCTGTGCGTAATATCTTTATGACAGATTACTCCTGTAAATATTGCAAAGTAAACCGGCAAGAAATAAATACAAGTAAACTAACTACACATCTAACATTTTTAGATTTATAAATATCGTTAGTATTTAAATGATCTCAACCCTTGATCATTAGATATCAATTTAACAAAAAGAACTCTTGAATTATCTCTAGTTTTATATACCGAATTAAGTTTTAACTTTTAAAATCTTAAGGATGCTGAGTTTAACAAAAGCTTGTCTTATAAAAGATAACGCTGATGTTTTTGTAATATACTTCTGAGTGGGCGTCATCGTGTGTTTCCCAGAAAATAGTACCTAGTAAACGGACAATAATTAAATTTTATCAAACTTAGTACTTAATTAATATGCCTTAAACTCGAATATTATTATTTTTTGATATATTTCATATA
>WYDF02030090.1:0-12844 GCA_009867245.2 Adranes taylori
ATATTGTCCTATCATCATTTTCACCCAACGTGTAAATTTTTGAAGTACAGTTCTGATTGTTCCACCTTTTTATTTTTATTAGTTATATACGTTTATTATAAAAAATATGAACTAGCTGTGATATATCTGAGCGCAATTGTCATAGAGGATTATCATTTTTTTGTAACGATCCAAGTGCAATTGTCCACTATAATTAAAGAAATATACCAGACCGAGTGCAAACGTACAGCTCCGCTTATAACTTACAAAAACTTATAATCTTTATAATCCTATCTTACATTTAAAATTGAAACAATTAAAATTAAACATAAATTAACAAAATCTCAAAAATGATAAATAAATCCTAAACGCTGTAACCCCTTACGGGAGAAGAAAAGACATGAAGAACGAGTGGAGTCAAGGTCATAACACTCCCAGCACACAATTCAAATATTTAAAATTAAAAGAAATCAAATCTTCCGCTAAACTGTCAACACGAAGAACCGCCATATTGGTTTTTCAAATCATAGCTGTCAAATTCAATGCATACCAGCTTTAAAAAATTATTTATTTATCAACGACCTTCATCTGTCTTTAAATTCTTATTAAAACGACCACAACTTGTATGTACGGAATATTACCGAAAACAACCACATAACGCCATCTAGCGCTGAATTTACAATATACAGCAGAAATCTGTAAAAAATGCACGAATCTGCCAAATTTAGGTAACCAACAGCACACATAGTTTTCGTGGGTGAGCCTTCGCGTCATATGTAAGTGTATGGTTTATATATGTCGTGAGAAGTTCACTTCGTAAGCAAATACATGGTAAAGATATGTCGCGAGATGTTCGCGCTCGCGAATAAAAGCATGGTAAAGATATGTCGTGAGATGTTCGCGTTCATGTGGAGGTTCGTGGTCTAGTCTCTGTGTATTTACACTACTATCCTTCCACTATTTTCCCTACCCAGAACAATGTACCCATTTCCTCTCTATTATATTCCCTTCTATCTTCACTTTCATTCCTCTTTCCCCCGCCCCCTTCCTTTACTATATAACGTACTTATTCTATAACCCAGTCATCTTTCTTACTCTTTCTCCTTTTCCACGTTTTTTTACATATTTCCCCCCTAACTCTCTACATTATTTCTAACACCATACCCTGTTGCCCAAACTTACCCTCCGGGTTTGCCCCACTTCCCTTTCTTTTTCACTTCATTCAATTCCCTAACATTCTTTAAATCAGTGATTCCAATTTTCTTCTTTCTTTCCACATATCCTATACATTCTGTCTATCTCTTTCATCCAGTACTTATTTCTTCTCTCGTCGTTCCCACATCTAAACCTAGCAATTGTTCTTTTATCTTCCATTCTCAATCCTGACAATAGATATTTAGCCATTCCTTCCTCTTTCTTAATCATATATACGTATTATTACATCTACTTTCACATATTTTCTATAACTCTCTTGTCTTTCCACATCTTTCAGCCTTTCCATAATCTCATTCACCGCATCATTACATCCGATCATCTTCTCCAAGCATCTATCAGTCGATGATCCAATTATCCTATTAACATTCATTATACTGTTAATTTAACCCATCCATTCTCACATCTTTCATACTCTCCTTTCAGCATTCCTTCCATGTATACTCTCCTAACCAACCTCTACCCTACATCGTTCATCCTCAAACTTTACCATTCTTTTCACTCCACTTATTCAACATTTGAATTTTCGTACCTCCTGCATGACTATCTCATTCCTAGTACTTCTTTCTAATCCCAGCATCCTTTTCGAGCATTCTGCATCCCATCTGCATTCTCCCCATCTTCTCTCTTTCTTCTACTGCCCATACTTCTGCCCCGTACATCGTAACACTGTTCACACATAACTCCATAATCTTCGTTCTCATTCGCACTGACTCACCAAACTTTCATTCCCACCCAATCCTCATTCTCCCTATTACTGTCTTGGCTTTTATAGTTACTCTTTCAAAGTGTCCTGCAAATTCCACTTCCTCCTATATCAAACTTCTCATTTCTACCATCTCTCCCTCCCTTCTTACACACCATTACTTTCGTTTTCTCCACATCATGTCCAGTCCCCTTCTATCCAAATATCCTTTCAATCTCCCAATCATTTCTTTCATCTCATCACTACTACTCGCCATACATACATACAATCTGCATATACAAGAGACCATACCTTTACCCTTCCAATCTTCAACTCACCGATCACAATTTACTTATATTTTCGATACTTTTTTTATAGTTGGGTGGATTAAATCCGTAAAGTAGAATTTATTTTTGAAGTACATACCCAACCCGCTATTTATAACTGTACGCGTTCTTACTTCAGTTTTTCTAAGAACATAATCTAGAAAACAATTGGTAGGAATTATTGTAGGTTATTTATTTAGATGTTTTATTATTATTTTTTTACTGGGAAATAACAAATATTTCTTCCGCTTTATGTGTACATACACGTAATGTCCTGCGGCTTGGGAATATATAACAGAGCGTAAAGGCCATATATTTTTTCGCTTGACACTACTTCGTATGAACTATATGAGGCGCGAATTTCCTACGTCACGTTGCTTGCTCGATTGCTTCATATAGTTTTTCTTTGAACCGGTTGTTTACTTGCCTCAGATCAGTCGCGTGATGAATCTCATGCTATCAAAACGTATAATCACGCTCGATTTCTTCGCGCTCCGATTCAGAATTTTCATTTAACGTTATACGGGAAGTTCGCAGATTATTTTCTAAATCGGATTGTAAAATGTTTATTGTATATTTTGATATTTTATTGTTATTATTCAAACTTTAAATGTAGAAAAAACTTATTGTGTGTTACTTCAAAAAGGACTTAGTTACAGGTAAATTAAATTAGTCTAATTGTTTTATATTTAATATGCAAATATTTCATAATTTATTGGAAATGTTTATTCATCATGGGAATATTACATTTAGACTTATATTAGCACCATTTGTCATATTTACCACCTAACTAGAATTTGTGTTTCTCTGAATCAGCCGAGTATAATTTATTGAAATAAATTAAGTTCATTTAAATAAGTGGGTGCCTGCTACGAGGTTAATACAACCGCTCTGCTTTATGAGTTGATTTTTTTTATGCACAAATCGTAGGAAGTGCATCTTTGGGGCTCTAGGTTAAGCAACACTTTGAGACACTTTTGACTGATTCACATATGGATTTCTATAATTTTTAGATCATTTGTAATGCTACTTTTTATTCTGAAGTGTAAATATTGTTTGAAGTAATAGGTACGTAATACCAACTAGAAACAATAATTATAAATAGAACAAATGTCTTAAAAAAGCGGCTAGTTCAAGATGTATGGAACCATTTCACCCATTATTATAAGGGATTATCAGGACCTTCTTTATTCACCTACTTCTCATTTAGGGTGCTGTAATTCAGATGACAACAATTAAAAATATAGTAATATAGTAATTAAAAATATCAATTTCCGATATCATCTAAAACAAGCGTAATGTTGGTTGCATTCATAAATTAATAATTCATAAGACGCATGTTCATTTCTTCAAACAGCCGGCTAGTGGCTTAATGAACAGAGTCGTGTCTTGCAGAATATTGCGGCAGTGATGCTCCTAATAAAGAAGGTGCTGATGATTCCTTATAATAATGGGTGAAATAGTTCCATACATCTTGAACTACGTATATCTTGAACTACGTATGTCTTGAACTCTGAATTTGTTGTAATTATAAATTGTTCTTTGTTGATATTACGTACCTATTATTTCTATAATTTTTGTTTAAAAATACCTGAGCTGATTTAGAAGTTAATCCATTATCAAATTTTGAGATGGCTAGTGCGACTTAAAATTACGGTCAGATAGAAAACTCATCGATTAATAAATTACAATTAATGTATTTTATTATAAATGATATACTGATTGAAATTAATATAATCATCTGTGTCTTTGAAAAAGTTAACCCACTTGGGAATCGAACCAACTTTCCAGATTTCCGGTAGCGGGGCATTAATAGCGGGGCATTAATCAAAGAACAAATGATTTGATGTATGTGAAATTCTTGTAGGATTAATCTACGATATGTAGTTATAAATAATTATTTGCAGTTATCAACATTACCTTCAACACATGGTTTCCGTGTCATCAGGTAGATGTCACTACTACTCTTGTATTCACCTCATTTGTATATATATATATTTCTGTTTCACGCCTTTTAGCCAGCTCGCATGATAAATAGAATGGATATTTCATGAGTATACGGTCACTCGGTGTCTAAATATAATGATTGAAATTAATATAATCATTTGAGTCTTCGAAAAAGTTACCTGCACGGGAATTGAACCCGACTTTCTCGATTTCCGGTCAGGTGTCTAGGCCACTACAACATCGGGCCATGGATTTCAAAAAAAAAAAAAGATTCTACATATGTTAAATGCTCGTATGATTATTCTACGATATATACTTATAAACAATCATTTGTGTCAAAGACAAATGTCTATACTAATTTCAGTCATTATATTAGTACACTGACCGTACACTCGTGAGATGTCTATTATCATGCGAGCTGCCGTGAAAACAGAAATATAAAGGCGTGAAAACAGAAACATAAAATCATTTGTTCTTTGAAATTCATGCTCCGGTGGTGTTTTGTCGGGTTAGATTCCCAAGTGGGGCAACTTTTTGAAAGACACAAATGATTATATTAATTTCAATCATTATATTAATACACCGAGTGACCGTTCACCCATGAAATGTTCATTGTATTATAAATAACCTTTATTGATATATATTTATTACATTAACTATTTATAAACTTAAGCTATCTCTACCAAAACTCAACTAAAATTACTTCTCTCTGTTCCATTCTCTTTATCTAATCGCTAACAAAATTGTATATGTATAAAAATGATAAAAATACGAATATAAAAAAATATTTTCCAACAAAAATGTTTCAAATAAATAACCTCCCTTATTAAATAATTTATGATCCACTTATCCCTCCCCTCTTTCTTCTTTCCTCAATAATCCTGTCCATTATTCTTATCCGTTTTATTCCTGCTCGTAAGGGGGTGTACATTTCGCGCTAAGCTCTTATTCTCCTTTGTTCATACAATTCCGATACATACATTCATCCAGTGCACATGTGTCTTCTTAGTTCTTTTACATATCCTACACCCTTTTTCAGTTTTACTCATCCAATATCTATTTTTTCTTTCTTCACTGTCACACCTAAAGCGCCGTATCCGGTTTGTTTTTCTAGACTCACTTCTGACATCATATTCTAGCATCCTTCTAAACTGATTACATAGAATATCTTCTCGTGTATCGTCCATTCCTCATTCTTCTCCATCTTTTCTGCATTTCAATATCATTCATTCTCACTTCAACCCCGTTTACCGCACCATTTTCGACCAACATCTTCTCTAGTCATCTTTACTTTGACCATTCTGTTCCTTCATAAGCTTTCTTTCGCTTTTTTGCTCATTTATTCCTAGAAACTCCCTTCCTTTCATCCTACAGTACACCATTTTTTCTAATCTCTCACTTTCATCCACCATTACCTCATACTTCGTCATTTTCATCATCCTTTTGGTCCAACATTTATACTTCACACATTCTTCCAAATGCCCATTATTTCAAGTCCCCTTTTCTACACCCATTTTTTAATATTCCACATATTTCTGTAATTCGTCTCTTTCTGTCTCTCCCCATATTTCCGCACTATGCAACATTATGTTCCTCATCCAAATTTCTATTATTAGCATTCTCATTCTCGCCGAATCCCCAAATCTCTTCTTCCACACACATAGATTTTATTATATCAAAATTGATGGAAAATAAAGTGAAATTGTTTAAAATATTTTGGGCGTTGGTAGACCTTAGATAAATTTTGGTTGTTTTTAATTTTGAAAAATTTCTATTGCCAGAACAGTTGGTAGGTGAGAGTTGCCTATATCGTACTGGTCTCCTAAATCCTATTTGCTGCATTTTTGCTTGAATATTAGAAAATATTGCTATCTCACGCCATATTTTTTACTAAGTTTAGTAATTCCGCAATATAACCTAAAAATTTGTAACAACGCGTTTGTTTTGTGTGAATCTGGGCAAAAGTTTGTAAACCAGGTAATATTTTATCAATCTTAAGGTAATATTTCATCAAGCTGATGTAAGATTTCATCAACCTCTAATAAGCGTTATCTCTATGAAAATTAGTACCACTACTTCTCTTTATATATTAATACAAGCTAGAGTAGTTTAAATGACAAGTGTAATCTTCAAAATTGGTTATTAAAGGGTATTTTTATAATAAACGGCGCATTTCGTAAGTTCTGCATAATCTCTTAAATCGTATTTATATGTGACTCTGCTGTCTACATTGTCGCGCCATGTGGCCGCGCCTACGACGCGGCCAGCTTTGCTCTCCGCATTGCCGCGGGTCCCGGCGGGATCCATGGTACGTCACGTGGGTCCCGGTACCGTTCTCTTCGGAACCTAACGAAACCAGAAACCCGTTGTATTTTCTGTTGTAACCTCTTCAGTCCCGTTTCTCGCGTTTTTCCGCCAAAACAGAAGTTTTCCCATTGAAAATATTCTTCGTACTCAAATATCTATGTATATTAATTTTCGTGTCGATCGGTTGAATGGTGTAGAAGTTGATGTGCTGCAGCGCCATCTAGTGGCGACTTACAACAAAGTGGATAGCATAAAAACCTGCTCCTTGATACAATACATATATGATATATGTGTCAACTTGCATGAAACGGTGTCGTCTTTTAATCTCAAATATACCAATATACAAGTATACGAACATCCATTTATATAGGTATAGAAGATTCTAAAAATAGGTAACTACGTAACCACCTAGGTAGAAACCTTCAATGACTTTGACCAGTAGGCCACATGTGATTTTTTTTCTAATTTGCAGATGTCGCTAGTTGCCTATTTACAAGTTTTGAGACCAAGAATTTTATGCAATCCTCATACTAAAATAGAAAAAATTAACTTATCAACGTGTGCGGGTTGGCACGCATTATAAAGATCTCTTTACGAGTTAATTAATAAAGGTTGGTAAAGACGAAATTATCTGATACCCTACCTATCAGCGTCAATGACAGAGGCTCGACGTTAAAACAAATAGTCGGTGATAAGCCTACATGACAGAAATAGGCCGACTATAAATAAGCATATAAAATAAAATAAATAAACTTATCAACACATCAATCTAAGTAAAAATGATAAGTATTGCTTGATATTAGTATATTAAATATATTTATCAGAAGATTTACTTTGTATATATTTATTTATAAGTTACTTAAGTAAAATAATTTTATTTATTTTTTCTTTGACTAGTTTGTTCTTCGTCTGTTCCTTGACTAGTCATTGTCTTTAGTTTTGTGCTTTCCCTTGCATTGCTTTTGTAAATGCAAGGGAAAGTTAAAGACACTGGGAACAGCTGATGGCTTTAACCGTACAGTTGTACCTTTCATATAATGTACTAATAAAAACAGATCACAGCAAATTCTGGTACTTTTAGAAGGATACAACTTTTCTCTTTTAATGGCTGTAATAGTTTGTTTTAATAGCTCTAGCCGATTAAAAGGAGACTTATAATGAAAGAAAAGAAAACTTTAAGAAATAAGCACATGTAAAAATTTTGGATAAAACATGTATCTTAACTTAACGTTAATGCCTACATTGTAACCTACCTATGAAAATGTATATTATTCTGCTCACTGTGGAAATTTTTGCAACCAAAGGCATAGCTATATACCACTATGGTTAGAGCTATAAATATATGAGATGAATTAATCAACATCTAAGGTAAAACATTTAAATAATGTAAATACGCAAAGCTGAATATCGTTAACAGTCTCACATAAATGAGTACAAGAGACAGAGAAATACCAATTCGTGCCGAAGTTTATTAATCTGAAATATACCAATATAGAAGTGTACCAATCCATTTATATATATATATATATATATATATATATATATATAACATTCTAAAATCGTACTGCTATGATTTAACTAATTGATTTGATTTTTATAGGTAACTACGTAACCATCTAGATAAATACCTTCTATAACTTTGACCAGTAGGTCACATGTGATTCTTTTTCTAATTTGCAGATGTCTCTAGTTGCTTATTTTCATGATTTTCAAAAACTTTGCGTAGCCTATGTACAGTAGTGTCCATTGAAAGCAGTGGTGATTTGTTAAAATATGAAGTACCGGAACGGAAGATTGTCAATAAAATCTTCCGTTCCGGAACAGAAGATTAAATACCGGAATTATCAATACCGGAACAGAAGATTGTCAATACAATAAATAAACAAATTCAAATTCTTCAATTGTTGCTACATATATTTGTATATATTTTTATATCTGGGACCGGATTTAGGTGAATAAAAATTTATTTGGAAAAATGTAGAGCTCTAGTGTAATAATTACTGAAAAATTATACAGAAACCTTACAAAAAGTACTGGAACGCGTTCCGCCTCTTGTAAAAGTTGATTTTTGCATCGTGATTGGCTCCCAGACTAGAAAATATGATAGAAAGTATTAGATGTAAAATGTAGCTACATTAGGCTTGCAGAATATGGATACATGGGTTCATCGGTACAAGGCTTATATGGATTTGGGATATGGGTATGGGTACATGGATATTGTCCAAAATGTTTGTAAAATTCCATAAATGTCTTTTAAAACCATACAATGATTTTACCTATAATAAGTAATACAGGTACGATCTAGGTTATCGGGTAGTACGATGTGGGATACCGGTCGCCAAAATCGTACTTTTTGAACGTTTTTAACAAGCCAAATTTATAGAATTAATACATTTTTCAGACACCTATTTTGGAAAAGAATATTTGATTAAAACATTATTCTACATTAGAGAAAATTACTCTTAATTTCCCATATCTATTTTAATTTGCTTATGTGATGCGATTTTGGCAACTTTCCCCTAATCATCAAGCGGGAATGCTTGAAACCATTTCAGGACTGGAAATGGAATTTTGATTTTCTTTTATTATCTTATGGATGAACTATGAGTTAAACAGTGTAGGGTGCTGGCAAATCCGGCAACCTTGTGAGTTAGTTTGTGCGCGATTAAACGTGTAGTGTGTCATGCCAGGTTGTTAATATTAAATAAAGTTGAACTTTATGTATATGAATATAAACAACGTCTAGTAGAGGTCCCGCAACAAGCATTATAGTGTCAGAGTGGGGTTTAAAGAAATCTCTTTCAAATAGTAAGAAATACAAATAAAACTAGTAGTGCCAAGAATATCTAACCTAAAAATTCTGAAACCGCAGAAAAAAAATTTATTGCGCGAATCACAATCTCGAAAAATTTGATCACGAAATTGGCAATCTGAACAAAACGGGATCGAAGATTTAAAACAAAAAATCGGATAATTGACTACAATTTAGACATGCAGATAGATAGAAATGATCATACTTCTCACGTACGTTGTACAATAATAAATTCAGTTTCACAAATGGAAAATTTTTCTCACGATAGAAGCGACTGTCAAAACTTAAAAAAAATATGAGCGATACCGGTTGCAACTCATCTAGATCAGGTAAATTGATTTATTTGAAACTTATTAAGACAAATATAAAGACAAATATGATTTATAAATGAGCAAAATTTAACAATAGAAAGCATTTAGTAACTGAAAATGCAGAAGAGTACATCGTTAATTTAATGGAACTAGGCAAAACGTACAACTTCGGTCCAATGGAAGAACTCTTCAGAGATTTATTTTTAATTTATTTTATTTTCTTTATCCAGAACTGAAACATTTCAACCTTCTCTACACGACTTGACTTTTTTCTGCTATTGTAGAACATATAACATAGTAAAGAAAGAATTTCCAAATTTTTGCATGAAATCTGTGGATAGCAATACGTAAATTTCTTTTTCTAAGTATTGAGTGTTTTATTTTATGTAGGGTTGCCAGACTTCTTGCAAGTAAATCCGGGACTTCCCTCTTCCCCCCACCCGAAAAAATCAACATTATTACACCATTTAGTTTTTTCTTCTCGAGATATTGGCTCGCTTGGGCTGCCATATAACTTCTACATTTTAAATTTATATTACATAAGAAAATAAAATCAATAAATTTTAATCTTAATTATTTATTAATCATAACTAGTACAGTAAAAAATAAACGAAAACATAGAAATAAGAATAAAAACAATTTTAAAGATCAATTTGTGTATTTTTCATTAGATTTATCCTGCTAGACTACTTTATATTTAAGTACATAATCATGCATTTGACAATAATTAAAATCATAGTTTCAGTGCACTATAGAATACTTTCAACTACATCTATATAAAGACTATATCTTTCATCAGTCCATTGAATCTCCATCGACGAAAATATTCTCTCCACGTTTCCATTATGCTCGGGTATGGAGAAAATGTACTAGCACAGGCGATATAAACCTTTGTGTTTGGAAAATTCCATTTTTTCGCGGGATTGTAACTACCCATTTTTCTGCAGCTATTTTTCCATTCCTATTTGGAGATTGTAATTCTCTTTTTGATATATTTTTTAATTAAACAAAATGAACAAATATGTGTTATTTATTGCAATATTTTTAGTTTTATTCTAGATATTCATTCAACTATTTTTTCAATATCTGGCCCTTCTAGTATTTTTCAAAGCTCATCCAGGAAATCACAGACAATTTTTTTGATGCTATTATCCATTGTTTTAAATAATGTGTCAATGTTTTATAAAACTTTGCTACTTCTTTATTAAATCCATCAATTTGTCCCTTTATCATTATTCCATTTTCTTTGTATTTCTTTAACAGGGATTTAACTTGGATAGGTAAAAATGGAACTTTCGACGTTTCTATTAATATACTCCAACTGAAAAGATTACTTCTATATTGGTGAAGTAACTTTAAAAAGACCTTCGGCTTAAAAACTAATCACAGATATCAAGAAATGAATTTAGTGAAAGAAGGCCTAAATTTATTTCTGACTCAAATATTGACCTGGCTCATGACTCATTTGCATCATTGTTCAATCAAGATTGAACAGGGTAGCAACAACATCCCACTGTAGAAGATGAAAGAAAATCATCAGAAAATATTTGATTCATTTTTCATTAATATTATTAAATTCAAAATTAATCTTTTGCTAACTATTTACCATAGAAAATATTTCGTCAATTATATCAAAACAAATACGTAAAGAAATTGTATAGGTTTAATAACCTTGTATATTTATATAGACGTGACATTTGAGTCACATTGTAATGACTCCAATTAATAACATACTATATTTTTACTATGTGTGGATACAGCAAATAAAATTGTTTCAAGATCAAGCAAACATATCGATGAACTATGTATTTACACATACCAAATTTATCATGACATATTTATGATTTTTTTCTAAATTTTAAACTAATTTTTATTATGAATTTTAATTATCTACGTGATATTTATTGTTAATTTTTCTTTATAATTGTTAAGTTTTTAAATTATATTTGAGTATTATAGTTACCGTAGTTTTAGTATCATCTAACTTCGTCACAGCTATTTTCTCCACGGGCTTGATTAACTTATTTTTATCTCGTTTACATATTTTTATATATTACATTTAGTTAAACACTTTAGCAAATTAAGCAAGTTTTACTTAAATAATTTCAATAAGTTGATTCAAACTAATAAGAAGTACAATTAATTAATTTATTTTTAACGGTTTTTATAACAATATATTATCATTATCTACAAGCGGCTAAAGATTTTGGTAAAGTCGTATCACTATTCAATTAAAGCAAATAGGCTTCCCAAATCTATTCAATCATATTTGAACAATATGTACAAATGATAGGCTATCATGTTATTATTGTTCAGACCCGTTTAATTACGCGATGTTTTATTGCATTGTTTGAGAGGAAGAGCGCTAAGCATTAAGAAAGTTAACAGATCTAAATGTTGAATCTTGAAAGATAATCGAAATGATGACAAATTTGGAGGCACAGTGGAAAACATTATGAAAATTAAACAAATCACATTTAAACAATTTCCAGACTTGAAGATAAACCAACCCACCCATGCCGAGGACATTTTGAAGTAGAATAGGAATCAAATTACTCGAACCTTAAATCCGATATGAACATTTAGATGGGATTGGCAAGTTGAGTAAATGCAACACCTGACTTGAGCAAGGCAACAATGAGGAATCCTCAACGAAAACTGTCGTAACTTCCAGTATCAGAGGTGCCATTTGAGCATTGCTCTACGTGTCAAAAGCTTCAGACTTTTGTACCTGTCCGTTAAAGTACTCAATTTACCATGCGCTTTGGCTCTTTGGCAATTTACCACTTTAGAATTAGAAATTATTTAATAAGAAAAACGTAGAATTTGGTTCTTAATTTGTAATTATCGGGTTTGCGCCCCTTTGTGTTCGGAACTTGGGGCATTTCTCCATAGGATACCGCGCCACTACACATCTTTATTTCAAAAGATTTAGAACTTTCATAATTGACATTTTGAACTTATATAATTGATAAGTAGATGAGTTCGTCAATATCCAATTCAACCACCAATGAAAAGAACATCGAAATAGCTTAAAAAAGCCAGATAAGGCGTATAAGTATTTCAAGCATCAGGCTACAGTAGGGTTTCTCATTTCTCGTCCAATAATGATTCCCGGGAAACGAGAATATTTCGAAGACATTCCCGGAATTCCCGGGAAAACCGGGTATTAATATTTATCAATTACGATAAATTTATTAATTTAAAAAAACAATTAAAATTCCTTTATTTTTCCATTAAAACAAAAAACTTAATTACTAATAGA
>WYDF02030101.1:0-12843 GCA_009867245.2 Adranes taylori
TTCAAAATATTTCAGCAAAATAGTCGCTTAGGTAACATGAGAGGAACCGCTTTGGCCATCCATAATAATTATGCTAGTACTCCATTTCACCTTCATCTTGAGTGTATGGCGGCAAATGTCTATTTCACAAATCTTACAGTCACTTTCTTTTCTTATTATAATCCGCCCACTGAAACCATTTCTCAAGATTTTTCTCAATTTATCTCACTTCTTCCGAAAGTCATAATTATGGGCGATTTTAACGCTCGCCACATGGACTTTGGTGACTCGGCAACAAATCCAAACGGCGAAAGTCTCACTAATTGCTTCATTCAATTTCCACTACAACGTATCAGAAATACCAACCTACTTTCTGTGGCACCGGCCTTTTAATTATTGATCATGTAGTGGTCACCGAAAGTCTTATTCAATGTATTGATCCAGAGTGTTTCGCCGGCACTTCAGTCACATCAAACCATAATCCACTTCTGGTCAAAACTAGTTTAGATTGAGCGCCTATTCCCCCAGCATCACAAATCACTATACGTGATATTAAAAATGCAAATTGGCAACACTTTCAAAATAATATTTTACAAAACTCCCCGCTTAGCTTTTCCCATGAGCACCCCTTCTGAAATAGACATCACTGTTGCCAATTTATCTGAAATCATACAAAATTCAGCTTCAGAGAGTATTACTCTGAAAACCGTATTCCGAAATAGGCATCCTTTCCTCCGGATATCATTAACATGATACGAGAGAAAAGGCCAATTTATCGTCGGTACATTGTTCAGAGAGACCTTGCCATTAAATCTGAGTGGAACAGACTCGACGATCTTATTCGGCGCAATATAATTGCGTATATGGAAGAGTGCTGTGTTGAAGCCACATCAAAACTCGATTACCGCAATGGTAAACAATTCTGGCAAAAATTCCAACAACTCACGGGTCCGAAGACTGTTCCAAAATCCCACCAGAGAAATAATCAGGGTCCAATTCTGAACAACTCCACTGATAAAGCTGAACTTTTCGCTGACTATTTGGAAAACACGTATAAAGTACCTAATAACGTACTTTTCGAGCCCAATTTTCTTGAAGAAACAAACATTCTGGTAAACGATTTGTCCACTTGCCACACACCACTCATAGATTTTCCTGAACAAGACAATATTCTATATCCTATCACCGAATATGATGTATCCGAAACACTAAATAAAGGCAAAAACACCGCTTCTGGTTCAATCGCTTTAACTCGTCGTATCCTCAGACACATTCTTGCTGAGACCATATCGCTCCTAACCGAGATATTCAATAAATGTCTTTTATTGCGGCACTTCCCAATAGATTGGAAAACTGCCCAAACGGTCATGATTCCAAAATCTAGTCATGATTCCAAAAACATATCTAGGGTCTCGCAAAGACCCTAGATATGTTTCATCATATGAACTAATCACACTTCTTAACGTCTTAGGAAAAACTTTTGAAAGAATCTTCACATCTCGCCTACGAAACTGTCTAGAGATGAACAAAGTTATCCCGGAGAACCAGTTTGGTTTCAGAGCATCACGCTCTACTGTGGACTCTCTTCTAAAATTTCAAACAGATATCGCATGAGTACTCAACAATGGCTATTGCACAAAACCGTGCCCACATCAAACTCCGACTCTGGAACGAACCCATTTCGTTAAAAGACGAAATCTGCTATCTAGGTGTCTGGTTTAATAGAACTTTTAACTGTAATTCTGACCTCAACCACACCCTTCCCAGGGTACGCAAACGCGTAAACCTGATCTCCACACTTTAGAGTCATACAAAAACTCTGCATCACACTTACAATACCTATATTAGGCCACGGATAGACTATAGAGCTGTTCTATATTCTACACTTTCTAATGCGCAAGCACACTAACTTACTACTTGTGAACCAAGAATACTTCGAAAAATTCACAGGTTACACTTCCAATTTCCGAGTGCCCTACTATAAGAACACTATTCTGCTGAGACTATCACAGATCGTCTAAAATCTCTACAGTCTAAATATCCGACTCGACGTGGTGCAGAAAACAATCCAATAGCCTACCAACCAAAACCTTCGTTCTGATTGGAAAGCCAAACACCACCGCAGCAAACTGCCTTGCAGACCCTTCCCACATCCGCCAGCTCGAATAATCCAAACCATGCAGGAACCTGAGGATCTCCAGGATATCCTTGAATCAATCCCACTGTCCCTAAGATGATTCATACGCCTATTTTATAAAATAACAAGACAAAAAAAATTAAAAAATAACTTTGGGAGAGGGGAGGCCAAAAGTATTTCTAGTATTATGCCTTGCTTTTCAAGTCAGATAATTAAATATTTTAAAGTTTGAAATGATCGCGGACACGGCCATGCCCGCAGGCCACAAACATGCCGCATATGTGTCACAGAAAGTTTTTAAACAAACTTTCACTTTTGAAGAACCAGATAAGGAATTGAATGATTGTTGGCGCCTACTATTTGATGCTTGCTAGTAATTTCCATGCCTGCGTCGTTCAATTAGTTGAGGATGTATGAATCGCAGAAGGTAAAGCAGAAAACCTTCTGTTTTTCGTAGTCTGCCAGTTCATATTTTTTTTTATATATATAAATTTCTTCGGTAGTGCAAACTGATGGAGGTGCAACTTAACTTATCTCAGGTTACCTGTTAAAGAATGCGACATTACAGACGGTTTAACAACAGATGTTAACTTGTATACAAACCTCTGATAGATCGGTATCATGTAAACGGGTAACCTTAGTGGAAACCATAAAACGTGGCACATACAACCTAACCATGCAATAAACCTAGAGAAGGTCACTGTGACACTTACAACATTTTGGAACGGCATGACTCAATTATTTGCATAAATGGCCTTGAAGTGCTACTTGTTATATACTTGGGTAACTAAATACAAATTTTTGAATTAAATTGGGATTATCTTAACCTAAAGTCCTCATCATTGTTTGTTAAACGATGCGAATTTAACGGATAATTTTAAATTTTTCGCAGCAATTTGAGTGGATTTGTTTCCTAAGACTATCAATATTTTTTTCTATTCATCGTTTGTGGGTTGAACCACTATTTCGTTTTTAGACACTTTTGAAAGTTTAAATAACTGTCCGAAAGAGACGCCAACCTTACTTTTGTCAAATCTTTCAAAAAGTTAGCTGAAAAGACGTATATAGTTTTAAAAAAAGATTTTCACTCGCTTTGTATGTATAATGCATATTTTGACTAACAAGCATATCTCGCCAATTATACTTTAAACATATACTGTAAGAGTCACTGAACCTTGAAACATCCTTGAAGAGTGCGGGACTATTAAAATACATATTCCTATATTTGTGAAAAATTTAGTATCAATGTTAATTGATTAATAACTTGTACCAGATTCTTAAAATACAGTTAATTTGTGTAAATTATTTTAACATCATTGGCTTCAAGTCTATTAATTCAATTTTAGTTTGAAAATTTGCTAATACGAAATGGTTTTATGATATACATACTGTATATTTTTTTAATAAAATCAAATTTACTTGCATGCAAATATTCATTTTTATATTACAATTAAATTTATAGGTATATTTATGAAAAATAATTTGTATAATTTTCATTAGTATCATCAATATCTGACTAAAAATTTAATATGATAAAAGGATTAAGTTATTGTTATAAATTGTGATAAATGTAAAATATTACTTAAAAATATAATTTTTTTTTTTTATTATACAAAAGATGTAAGTTCAATTGTTTTAAATGAACAAAAGTTAGATGTTACACGTGATGATACTAATACGACCCTGATATAACATTCCATCAGTAAATATTTGTTGATGAAACGTACTCTCCTATCTGCCGACATTTAGTTAAAATGGTAAATACATACATCTTTTCTATTAAAATGCAATATACCAAAATAATCTGCATTACAATCAGAGTAATTTGAGATACGAAAAATTTCAGTCCATAGAGTTTTAATATTAAAAATTGCGTATTATGCATAACTGAATATGTAACGTACTGCTTTAGTTCATATCTTCTATTTTTATGTTCAAATTTTCATAATGTTCATAATTATTTTTGAATTTATATTTTAAAATAAATTTATATTTATTTTAAAAAATTTTATTTATATTTTAATATTTTAAAATAGAAAAACGTTATATATGTATCTCCTTGTTATCAACTGTAAGAGAGAGAAAAGACCTAATGCCAAAATAATTGAAGTGTGTTTTTCGCCACATAAAAAAGAAATAATTGGACTTGTCAGCTGGTTCTTTAATTTCAATATTTTGTGAAAATTGTACTGAGTTTGCTTGGTTAAAAATTAATGTTAATAGTTTGAAAGATATTATAGAATATACTGAGTTGAGGGACGAAGAATTTTTGGTATTTTGACAACATTTGTCATTAATTGAAATATAAATTGTTAATATTTATAAGAAATAAAGTTCATTTATCGATTTTGCTTTCGTTGCGGAAGGTGCAGAAAAATGTACTCGATGGTGGAAAGTGCATTTTTGACAGAGTTAAAATGCCTGTTAATGTGCTCTACATATTGTGGCCTTGGGTATGTGAGGTGCAGGCTGATTTTGTATTTGTCTTTGGCTTTTATTGAAAATAGGTCCACTGAATCATTGCTGTATTATATTAACAAAATTGTTTTACCAGACAGCGAGATATGAACTGATGAGCTCCGAAGTTATTGCAGCCTGGGCCGATGTGTTTTCCATATATACACAAAACTAAAGCATGCTTGAATTTTATGGATCCCATTACCGGTTTCTGCACAAACCATGTAGAGGACTACTGGTCTCATCTGAAGGGATTCTTAAGATCCCTTGGAGTAATGGGATCACCATTCTTAGCAGAATATTTAAATGTGTTCATGTGGAATAGTATATGTAGAGAAACAGAGACCAATGGATTTAAAAACATGTTGGAGCAGTTTGTTAAAAAATATGTTTATAATATTTTTTAACTTTTAATTAGTTTTTTTATTTTTTGTAATAATAAAATATTTATTAAATAATGATAAATTTACATACCGGATTCACTATTTTATTACTTTCTGCGACTAGTTTCGTGGCACAGCCCCATCGTCAGACTGTTGGATGGCAACACCAACCAACATTTAATTTAATATAGATCACGCTGTAAAAACAATATTCAAAATAAAATATTTATGTAAATATATTGTTATAGTTTTACATGCATACTTTTTTCGATTATAAAAGTGC
The DNA here is from genome assembly GCA_009867245.2 of Adranes taylori. Classification (NCBI taxonomy): domain Eukaryota; kingdom Metazoa; phylum Arthropoda; class Insecta; order Coleoptera; family Staphylinidae; genus Adranes; species Adranes taylori. The sequence continues at coordinate 5,240 of WYDF02030101.1, forward strand.
AATGTAAACATTCCTTACAAACTAATAATTAAATTATAATATTAATTATCTACAAATAAAAAAATTGGATATCAAAAGGTTACATTATTTTTACGCTGGTTAGTATAAGTTTGCTAGGGATAGGTAATGTTTCCGTATCTCAGATTATTCAGATATTAATATAGAGTTGTGTGTTTACTTTTTAATAGAAAATTTGTAGTTACTAACCCCCTTAAGTGCACCGTCAGCCTTATTTGGAGTGCTAAAAATTATAATGGCTTAAGACAAACTTTATCATTTTGATCCAATATAATCCTATCTTAAAAGGTATTAGAAAGTTTAATTTTATAGTGAACTAGTCATAATTTAACTTGTTCCTCGCTGATTATTTTCAGCATAATCAGGAACAAGTTAAATATGCTTTATGTTATTATGGAAACTAAAATTAAACTGTTAAACTCAACGGTTTAAGTTTGACTTACACAACTATGATCTTCAGCACCCCGTAAATACCTTTTGTTAAACTAAGTGGACTCAACCTGTGGAATCATGAAACACGACGGATTTATATTTTAACGATATGTAAAATATTAACACGGAAATAAACTTGTTGAAAGCAAAACATCAAAAATTATTTATTTAAATATTTTCACTTAATAAACCGTTACAAATAAAGAATAATTGAGTAGTGTTTCTTGTGAAAGTAAAGTTGTAAGAGAGATAATTTCTATATTTGTGAACTGGAAAATATATGTTCAAACCGTATTAGTATCTGTGAGCAGAAATTCTTTAGCGTTTGCAGAGGATGTTGTGTGTCTGGCTACTTCTGAATCGAAAATTAGCGAACTATTAGAAAGAGTAGTGTACGTTTTTTGCATGATAAAAACTAGCGTTAATACAGATTAATGAAAAGTAATAGATGTGTACAAACACAAAAGAAAAGTAGAAATTAATAATTTTTATTAGGGTTGAAAAGACATTAGGGGTATACATATCTGGGTATTATATTAGCTTCTAGAAATAATCATGTTTACGTATCCGTATCCTTGTACCATTTAAATTTGTGGTTTTAGATGCGTGCGTTGAAAGTGTACTAATATGAATGGATGTGAAGTGTGTAATGTTGTCAGTAAAGTCAGTTGAAAAATGTACAATTTCCAAGCTAAAGTTCTACGCGTGGAAAAATGTTTGTTTCTTTTACAAAATTTAGAAAGCGGCAAATTGTCCTCAGAATCTTTTTCAGATTCATTGAAAGCAATTGTTGATAGTTTTCGATTGTACGTTTTCTATGCATATACGGTCCAAATCAAAGCTTTGACAACGTTAATAGACTTTTCATGCTCCTCTGTAGAATCAGACTCTTCCTTCGACGATAGTAGTCTTCGAATCAAAAACTGTCTGTAGTAGTTTTGATTCAGGGGTTGGCATTCAGATGTAGTATTCGGCGGTAAAGCTATAGCCTTAACATTACATAATTCAAGATTTGGATGACGCAGCATTATCTAGGAACAAAAGTACTTTTCGATTAGTCTTTACATTCTTCTATGACATTTTTCTAGTCAGTCTGTCATAATTTCCCTTGTCATGCATGACTTGTAATTTTTCTACAGGTGTTCTTAAAACAAAGAACTGAAAAACTGTCCCTTTGCGATTACGAGTGGGATTTCTTTGTCTCACATCATATTGGTGTAAAAAAAAAATGTCTGGAAACCTTACCTCTAGTGCACGTTTCTCATTTCCTTTCAGGATGCATTCTTGGGTACAGTTGGAAAAAAAATCCCGTCTCATCTGCGTTGAAAATGTCTCGCGGATAAAATCCTTTCATTATAGTGAGCAGTTTTTCCTTCCAGTAAGAAACCACTATTAAATGTACAGCAGCTGCTTCGCCCCATATGGATTTGAAGCATATGTTGTGCCGCTTACAAAACCTTCCGAGCCATCCGCTAGAAGCCTGCATATCAAAACTTAGTTCCCGTGTAACTTCTAATGTTTTTCCTTGAATAATTTTACCAGGCACAGGAATGATTTTATAACGCACCTTACAAAATCAATCGAAAACAATTGAATCTAATATAACATTCCCAGTTTTTAAAAATACAATTGGATCACTCAGATTTAAAAAAAATTTATTCCTGTTTCGGTTCTCAGAAAACTGTTTAATTAAATCACACTTACGTTTTAAAATTTCACTTGTTTGGTCTTTTCTAATTACAAATTTTTCTGCTAACTATACATCACTTACGTATCGGCATAAATAAGCACATCGACTTTTTCTTTCAAACTTAAAAACTTTCCTTTGGTTGTCCCTGTTATTCGCGTGGTAAAATGTTTAATATTAAAATGCTTTTTTGACTGTATAGAATGTTTGCAAACGTTGTCTGAAGAACTGCCCGTATAGCAGAGAGTTCACTGTACTTACTTTTGTGATTTAATAATTTTGTGCAAATGAAATGCATCGATTAAGAAAAAAGAAAATGCTAAAATCTATTTATTCCATCTTTATATGAATGTATTATTCGTAATTGATTGAAAAAGTTAATATTTTATGTTATGCTTTTTAATATTTGTTTATATAAAAGCTGCATTTGGTAATAAATTTGACGGACTATATAAATTCTTCATTGCATTTATAAATTTCTAATTATAATTTTAACTGTAGATCGTTACACTTCTATACCGATGAGAGTTTTTGTTTAGGAAGGTTTGGGGGATTTTTGTTTAGGAAGGTCGGTATACATTAAGAATTTTACACTACTTATGAAGACTTACTAAATCTATTAGATCGAAAATTTGGCACTTCCTCAAACTATTACATTGAATATTTTTAAACATACAATGTCTACAATAATATTACACATATTGAAATAAAAATTATCAGATTCAAATTGGGATTTGAAACAGAAACACACCTACAAATTAAACAATTAATTTAGTTTCAAGTACTCATCAAACATATGTATTATCGCTTTCTCTTTTAATAAGAAAAATGACAAAATCAAGATAGGTCTATTATAATAGTATTTATGTAAAGACTTCATTATTTTTATGAATTCATGTTAAACTATACAATGTACTAATAATCACATTACGTTACTGTTTATATTATATACTTGATCACTCCATTCGTGTATTCGAAAATTCTCTTAATGTTCAATATTACAGTCCTGATATTTTGTAGAATAACATTTTATTTGTTGTAAATGATATAGACTCAACATTAACATAAGAACATAGAAAATGCAAGACTTACGAAATATAAATTTTGATTGAATGTGTAGAATATAGTTTCTCAGTTATTTTGTAAGAAATCTTGTAATTCGAATGAATGATTTACACGTTTATCGGTTTATAATTTGTAATTGTTATGTATTATGATTTGTAATAATACATTTTTTAAAAGTCATTAAATTCTATAATATGCAGGTGCTGTACACCCATTTTCGTCTATTTATTTAGATATGTTTTAAAAAGAATCTTGTTCAATATATTTGTAGTGATATTATTGATTAATACTTTATATAATTGGAGAAAATAAATGTGAAACAATTATTTTAAAAATAAATATAAGAAATACTATTTTATGCGTTTGTTTATTTAATTCTTTATTGTTTTCATATTAAGATCTTATTTAATTCAAGATAGACTAATATTAATATATTTTTACAGCTTTGTTTGCCGTACCGAAAAACTACAAGTTAGTTGCAGCACCGTTATTTGAACTATATGATAATTCCCAAGGATATGGACCAATAATTTCATCCTTGCCTCAAGCTTTGTGCAGGTAATTAAATCATGTCAATTTAAAAAGTCTAGTGTTAATCACATTTGAATTAAATATAAAGTAGATGCAAGCGGGTTAACTTAGTCTAGAAATTATATTCCAATTGTAGAAAAGTTCTCATGCATGCGAAAAAACGTGGTAATTATAAGAATTCGAACACAGGTGTTCGACATGTTGCAGCTGCATTCTATTCTAGAAAAGACAAGTTTATGATTGTACTATTTTGCAGTTCTCGTCTGGGGTCTAGTTTAGGCCGACATTCTTAGTTAGTCCATAAAAGAACATTTCGGTAGTTTGCATAGATCATTCAAAATTAGTTGTGCTGAGTTTAGTGGTACGCGATTTATCAATCGCGTACCAAATGGGTTAATCATTATAAAGTTATAATTAAAATTATATCTTAACAATCCATCACAGATTGGTACACGCATGTAAGATTTTCTACTTATTTAATAATTTATGTACAAGGGCTGATCGAAACAAGTAAATTAAATTGTTTTAAATAACTTTTCATTCATAATTTACAAACTAATTGGGTTAATCATGCTTAATTTTTTTTATGCTAGTCCTGCTACTCTTAGTTCATCTTAGTAAATATCTCCACCTCACTATCCCTTAAAATGGGACATGACAAACTCTTTAATAACATAAACTTCAATGTGTTCCCAACTTTTATTTTGATTTTTCGCGAGAGTTTTGTAATTTGCGTACCAAAAACTCGTGCTATTCTTTAAATGAGCACCCAAATAATTTATTGTTAAAGTTTTTGTTCAAGAATTATTAATTGCACTTATCTCAATAAATATCTATCAACTAGGTCAAAATAAACCGGACTTAGAACTTTGGTAAAGTTGGTGATGGTAGAGATGGTTGAAATAACTTAACGTCGTCAAAAAGTTTTACTTCAAAGCTTTCCAACAGCTTTATCTTAGCCTTATAATTAGTGTTTCAAATTCTTTAAAATATTTGTGCTAGGAACTCTATCCCTCGTACTGCGCTCATAAACATTAACAATTTGCCTCTTTTTACACATTTTACGACTACAGTCAAAATCTCTCAATTTTAGTCAACTATATAATTATTTATTTATTGACGGAATCTCTATTACAAAACAAAAATGTTAACAAGTACAAACGATAAGAGCAATATAATAAAAAAAGAAAGTAAATAGACTTAAAACACTGGATGATAACGGTCGCGGACCGGGTCGTCACAAAAACGTTAAAATAACTGGTGTTATTCATAATATGGAAAAGCATTATTCAATGATAGATTATTCTTATTTATTAAAGCTAGTACCCTTTCGATTGAATGGTGTTGAGTGAACTGAGTAGCATGTGTACTCAGATAAACTGGTACGGTGTGTTGTAATTATGATTCAGGAACCTTCCATTCCAAAAATTCGATTGAGTCTATAGGTGATTGAGTAATTTATGAATGAACGATACATCAAACACGTCTCTTCTTGTTTTTAAGTGTGGGTAAATTAAGTAGAACTCTGATATACTTAAAATTGTGATCGTGAATTGTAACAGTATCATGAAGGCAGGGTACATTAAAAAAATATTTTCAGCTTTCTAAAGTTGTATAATGTTGTTGTATCGGTTTTAGAAATTCTTTCGTCGTTGTCCGATGCCTAATTTTCATTCCTGTCTATTACTCCATTGGTTTTCTCTCAGGTTTTTAGCACTCATGCTTTACTAATTCCCTCTATCCCTGTCTTCCTCTTTTTCTACGGTTTTGGCGGTATCCATTTCAATCGTGATTTTAGGCAACCTTATTTCGTCCATTCTTTCGACATGTCCATATCATATTAGTTGTTTTCGCTCTATATCTGTCATTACCGAAGCATCTACCCCCATTCGTAGTTTAATTTCTTCGTTTTGGATTTTATCTCTTGTATATATACCAAGTGATCGTCTAAACATATCCATTTCGGTAGCTTCTATAATGTATTTAGTATAAAAAGGTGACTATATTATCGAAGCTTATTCTAACTTTGATCTGACTAAAGCCATATAAACCCTCATATACGAGTTAATAGATAATGAACCGCAATGTCTCAAAACAAAACTTAACTGTAACTGGTATTTCTGGCCAAAATGTGTACATTTTTTCGTAAGTTAAAGAAGAACATTTGTTTGTTGGAGATTTGGTTTTTGAAAGAATGCTTAAAATGTAAGGTGATTCCAAAAATTTTTAGATTTAAATTAACAATATAATGTATTGGACGTTATACCCACAAGGAAACTATCATTACAATTTTGAAATTATACAAATGTCTTAAAAACGGATGGTTCAAGATGTATGATATACCATTTCACCGATTATTATAAGGGATCATCAGCATCTTCTTTACGAGGAGCATCACTGTCGTATCCAACGACTTAACTCTCTCGACTACCACCGCCTGCTTGCTAGAAGTGAAAATCTGTCATATGAATTACAAATTTCTAAACGCCACCATCTTTGCATTTCTTGCAAGCAGCAGTGGCGGTCGAGGGAGTTAAGTCATTAGATACGGCAGTGCTGCTCCTCGTAAAGAAGATGCTGATGATGCTTTAATAATCGGTGAAATGGCGCCATATTTCTTGAACCATCCTCTTTTTTAATACATTTGTACAATATAAAAAATGTAACGATAGTTTCCTTGTTGATATAACGTCCTATACATGAATTAAATCAGTGTTATGTGCTTTATAGTAAAGCAGCACTTGGATTCTAATTAATTTAATTAACAATAGTTTTAAATCGTCTTTTTTGAAGGATAAATTGTTAGGTGAACCTGAAATTAGGCTTATCAAATCAACAATCAGTAGTCGATATGTTGAGTTGTATAAGATTAATTTTAAATTATATCATATTCATTTAAATGTTACAAAGATGTGAAATCATTAATTTGTGATATGTCGAACCAAATTTATACAACTGTTTTTGAATATTGTAAAGATTACAATCTTAAGTTGACTAGGAAATTACATGCACTCTAGATCAGTCTAGATCTATTCAGTCTAACTACAAGAGATGAATCCACTTTTCATACAGCTTACTCCATGGGTACAGAATTAGAATCTTCTAATCGTTCTGGGTGTAGGGTTCCAATAACAAAATCGGTTACATATATTACAGCTTGCGATACCACAAACAACAATTCCATTTACATGAATCTTTCTAGAGAAGAGAAATTTTTTGTCTTAGCTAGTAGACAATCCTTTAATAAGAACAAATCAAACACCATATTCGATCCTAGACAAATATCGTTCATAAATTCTAATACCTTCCCCAATTTGAATTATGATTTACCATTCATTTGGTAAACGACTAAACCTCTAGTAGATTTACAACTAAGTAGTCTACTATTAAATCTCTCAAATACTGATTTCACGGTTAAACAGTGGTATTCTCTAAATTCTTTTCTGAAGACTGTTTCATTCAATTTGAACAAAAAGGATACATTTTTATTAATAGCAGAACTTTGAATATTCTAGAGAACAATAAACAGTTAAAGGAAAACTATGATTTTTGTAATAAATTATTACATATTCAAAAGGAAACAACCAATCATATTAACAAGGAGTCACATTTCACAATTTTTAATGAAATTCAATCGGCAAAAAATATAATCTCACTTTTATTAAAGCACATAAGAGGAATTCATTACTTATTTTAAATTATGTAGACTACGTTAGATTTACTATGAAAATACTCAGTACAGATCATTTTAAAATTCTTAATTTTGATCCAACAACCAAAAATAGTAAAAAATAGTTATCACCATAAAAAGCTGATCTCTCTTAATTAAGTTTGGTAGTCTTCATTAATTAGAATAAAATTGTAGAAACAG
>WYDF02030112.1:0-12842 GCA_009867245.2 Adranes taylori
TAGTACATGCTTCTGAGTGATTCATTTTAAAGTAAATATAATTATGGTCGCTTGCGGATTCCAGTCTCTAAATGACCAGTTGCGAATAATTATGCCCACAGTACTTGTGGATTTTGGGAATGATATATCAAATTTAGCAAAAGCTAAGGAAGTATTAAAAGTAGAAGAATTGGAGGTCATCTAGACCAATTCAAGGACTCAGTCAAGTATCTAGGTGTCACACACAATAGTCGCCTGAAATTCGCAAAGCCCATAAAAAGGGTAGCGGCGAAAGCAACGATGCTTTCCAAATAAATGCCAAACGTAGGGGGACCTAAATCAAGCAAAAGAAACCTTCAATATAGTAAAGTCCAGTATATTGTACGGAGCGTAAGAAAAACGTAGAAGCCTTAAACAGAGCACATAGATCAGCGTTACAAGCTACCCCAATGGCGTATTAAACAGCTCCAACAGCAAGCATCCAAGTGTTAGTAGGAATAACTTCAGCTCCACTATTAGCAAGCAAATAGAGTGGTAGAGTGTATTGCAAGGAGCTTGGAAAATGGATAAACCGTAATTGTGAAGAGTTAAGTCAAGCTGATGCAAGCATTCGCAGGGCATGGATACTTTGCAGCGTACCTGCATACAAACGGCAAAAATGCGTCACTAACTTGTAAACATTGTTGCTCCACAGTGGACAATGCCGAACACATGCCGTTCAGCTGCCTCGTATAGAAAAAAGAGAGAACATATGTAGGAATCTGAGAATAATCTTCAACTGGGACATTTTGCTAGAAACAACGCTTAAATTTCAAAAGGCGTGGAGCGAAATATAGCAAACGGTATTATAATTTGGTTAGTATGTCGATTAAAGCAAAAATGATATTAAAACACGAAATAGAAGCGAATGGCAAACAATCTGTAAAACATGATCTGGCGAGAGAAACAACCCAATGAAAGACCCTCCGAAATAAGACTAACGCAGTCCCAGCGAGGCTGGAGAGGACCCCAGGTGCGGTATTTATGGCTGCTGCGTCTGCATTGCGGGCGTGGCAGAATAAGCGCTAACCATCGGCATTATGCCCGTTTGCTGATCGGCCGAGCAGAGCTCAGTCGTGACGCCAATCGCGGCCCCACAGCACCTGCTGAGCACGTTTTTGATCCTCAACATCCGGAACCAAAAAATTAAAATTAGAAATTATGCTGATTATTTCAAATTGTGTTCAGATATTGAAATATAATTTTCCATAATATTAGAAACCACTTGACATGCTTTGTTATTACTTCGGAAAAATTCTAGTATAGTCAGTCCTTAGATAAGGAACAAGAGTCACAGAAATTGGAAACTTTAGTAACAAATTAGAAAGATTGATTGGGATTCATTTGAACTTTAATTAAATCATATAACATCTATAATTAAAGCGAATTTATAAATCAAAACAAAAGAACAAGCGGTCATTGACCACAACATATTTTAAAAGAAAATTATCCTCACACCTATGTAGCATCGCCACGTGTAGAGGAAGGCCATGGTTTGGGGCCATTATGTTTTCGTTTTTGTATGCCACGTTGTGAAACTGAAAGGGTGCCATTCCAACAGATGATGCTATCCATTTAATTCAGTAGTGGCGTAAAGTCATTTTATTGAAATTTGAAGAAAATTTCGCTATCTTTACATCAAGTAATTATTGGATCTAATTATAGCTCCGGTTAATTATTTGGATTAAGTACTTACGTGATATCAATATAATATAAATTCACGGGTTCTTGGAAACTTTTTGCTCAGTACGGCCCGACGCATTCACCATTGCCATTACTTATTTGATAAAATGTATTAAAATATTGGTGAATGCTCAGGGCTTCTCGCACACTTACACTTTTGCTCAGTACAATGACCTCTAAGCCACTATCCTGCAATGACGCCATAAAATCAGCAGTTGATGCATGAAAATAACCGAAGACACACAAAGCAGATCATATTAGAAGATAATTGACAATATACGAAGCTAATGGTGCTCAAACACTCCACCCGCCAAGACCTTATCTCATCTCGTTCTAAAAATCCAAATGGTGGCTACGTTTTTGAGGTTATGTTTTTATTTGGATACATAGAAATGTAAATATTGATTAAGTATAAATCTAGTGAATAAGCTTCATCTTAGAATAAAAAATAGTTTCATTAACTATGAACTATTTTTTATTTTAAGATAAAGCTTATCACTCATAAACTATTGCATGTTGCTTAGAAATTATTATATTTACTGGACAATTGGTGTTTAGTTAACCCGATTTAATTCTGAATTATCTAATTAATTATTTTTTCGATCCCTCTTATAGTCGGATGGGTCAACTCAGGGAATTTATCTAGGGAGAACACTCACTCTTCTACATGGTCACAGACAAAAATAATCGCGACATATGGTTCAGTCGCGGGTTAGCTCAAGTCTTCTTCGTCCTTCCCAATTGCTTTGCATCTGATATATAGATTTCTTAACCAGTTTATAAAAGTTCCACGCTTCACATATAAAATATTGCTTCCAAGTCCACAAACTCAAATATAGTTTATTACGTAATTATTTATTTGTAAGAAATAAATAGTTAGTAATTAAATAAGTGTATATAAGAAATATTAATATTTTTAAATTTATGTAACCCTGCCATTGATTATTACCGCGATGCCAATTGCATATGCTGTTTAATATGTTAATATACTAGCAGCGTCCGATATAATGATTGATATGTGTGCTCGCTTGTTGTTATTCGTTGTGTGGCTCGTTGCTTACGCGATAATGTGTGAATACCGCAACGGAAGAGGATTATGTGTTATTATGGCTAAGCGAATCCTATCACAGAGTAGAATCAAACAATCGACTTGGGCCTTGTAAATAGCCGTAACATTTTGAAAATAATTCTGTTAAAATTTAATTTTGTAAACTTGAAGACAAGTCAACCAACAGCAGCGTCCAGCGACAACGAACAGTTAACCCGAAGCAGCAGCATAGCAGACAGCTAGCGACAGTCGCCGAGAAAATCATGCAGTTTTATATACCATATGGATTGCTTTATTGATTGCATTTAGCTTTGTTTCTCCTTTCATATTTCTGTTAAGCTGCCTCCTTTCCTTCTCACTCCTTCAACTAGAGTGTATACTTCTAACATATGCGCATCGGGGTTAGTTGTAATCACTCGGCAACAGTAATGGCTATGTGATAAGTGTGACGCACTTATAGTACTTCCATTCTGCGCTCCCAACTAGTTGTAGTCGTCGACAATTCCTACCATGTTTATTGTACGTATCATTTTCTCTACTAAACATCCTGTGAGCTTCGTAGACGGTGGCATTCCGGCCTCCATCAGTTTCTGTCACTTCCTTCTGGTTCATATCGCGGCGATTTATCGCCACGATTATTAGCGCGATTAATTAAAAAAAACACTTGCGCTTTGTAGATAATAGATAACGGAAGTAAAAAGTAGATAACGACTCAGCCATGTCGCTCCAAGCACGAGATGTTTTTTGCGGCAGAAGAAAAGTAGGGATAATATAATAGAGTTTTATTGCAGAAATGAGATGGAGGAACTTTTAGCAGGTACCGGGGAGTTTCTGGACGGTAGCGTTCCTTGCTAAAAGATGCCTTGCAAAAAGTAGGGGATGTCCCCTATAAAGGCAGTTTCGTAGATGCCCATAAACAGTTGACGTTAATTTTTTAATTAGAAATAAGCTTAAAAAAATAAAGTGTTCGCGATAGCTTCAGCTCAAATGTAAATTCCTTTATTATAATTATTTACTAGTTTGAAAAACTCAACCAATTTAATTTCTGATTTATTCTTCTCAGTAATTTCATAAACTATGAACTCCTTTTTATTTTAAGATAAAGCTTATTAACTAGTAAACAATTTCATGTTGCTTAGAAATTATATTTACTGGACAATTGGTGTTAAATTAACGTGATTTAATTCTAAATTACTTATAGTGACATTAATTATAGTGACGAAATAAGTTATATAAATTATATTTTCGATCCCTTTTATAATCGGGGGTTAACTAAGGGAATTTAGAAGTTATTTATTCAGGGTAAAAACTCATTCTTCTATATGGATGGTACAGAGAATAATAACCGCGGCATATGGTGGAGGCGCCAGGTCAACTCAAGTGTTCTTTGTCCTTGCCAATTGTTTCGCATATGGTACATAGGTTTCTTAACCATAAAATTTCCAAATTTCCCACAAAAGATATTTCTTCCAACTTCACAAACTCAAATGTAGTTTATTACGTAATTATTTACTTGTAAGAAATAAATATTTAGTAATTAAATAATAAGTGCATATAACAAAAGTTAATACTTATCAGTTTATGTAACTCCGCCACTGATTATTGCCATATAGAGAGAAAAGTAACAGAAAACACCTCATTCTATCAACATCCATCAGCGATGCGCTTATTATAATATTATCCCACACTCGCCTTTCGGGGCAGTGGGTCCATTTTCAATGTATCTAACTACTCCAGTTATTGAAATCGCTCTTCATACCATTTGCAATTTTGCCTGTCCCCTATTTTCTCTACTAGTTTCTAGCATGCGTTCCAAATAATAAAAAAAAAAACGATTTGTTTTGATTATGTTCCAACCCCTTTGACATTACAAGCCTGCATTTCGCTTTATATGATCCTGCATTAGATTTCGTTATTAGATCGAGATTTAGAAAAAAACTGCAGTTGTTTTTTCTACATTTTAATTTTATACATTTTAAGTTTGATTAAAACGAATCAATATTTTCAAAATTGCTAGGCGTATTATAGTTTATCAGCCTCAATTTAATTCTCAGCTCATTTAATGACAATATTACAATTTAACCCTTATATACACACCCAACATTAACCACGGTGGTACTCGGATGCCCAACACTAGTTTTTCTTAATTTCTGAGTTGGCATATGAACGGAAACGTTTGGAATTAATAACGGAATTGGAAACGATCTAAGTAATTTCCAGGTCCCCTAGCACGCTACAGCTAAAACGAGATTAGAGTCTCCAAGAGCTGCACAGGTAGAGTGCAGTCAGTTTTGATTTTATGCTAGTAGAGTGACGTGGCTTTCTCTCTAACCTCAAAGCATTAGACTTCTTAGAGGAGTTGGTAATTGATGTTTCTTCATCATTCCGTATTACAAACCCTAATGAGAAGTAGGTGAGATAAGGCATCGTTGCACCAACTCACAAACGAGATATTAAGTACAACGAAGACAGACTAAACAACTAAATCATTGAAATCCCTATCCATGCTATTTTCTCTAGTACCTATAGATACGCTGCATACTAATTTAGATGAAGAGCAAATATGAAGAGTGAAGATAAAGAGTAAAATGACTTAGTTATTTAGTTTCATTTCGTTGCAGTTAATATCTCGTTTGAGTTGGTACAACGATGCCTTATTTCACATTCTTCTCATTAGGGTTCCTCTCACCTACCTCTCAACAGATTTCGTTCCAAAATGCGATTTATTCGATTCAACGATGTCGGTAGACGCCAGACATAAGCAACTGCTCCTATACGTGAAATTTGGACAATGTTCGATTCAAATTTGAGTAATATTTACAAGCCCACAAGATATTTGACAATTGAGGAGCAGTTTCATCCCCTATAAGGGAACACAAAGTTCACGTAGTCTGTGAACTTGAAGCCATATAAGTACGGGAATAAAATTTGGTGAATTTGCGATGTCGAGAATATAGATGAAATGTTTTTAGTGATATAGCTGGACACGGTCGCGAGAATCTGTCATAACGTCGTTTAGTTAAGGTCAAACGTCAAACAAATGTGAAAAAAATTATAATTTGATTATTATCAGAGTGCGTTTAGCTTAGAAAAAGCTTCAAGCGTACTTATGCAACCAAACTAATGGCTGAAGATGTTGACTATTGTGATGATCTTAATTATTGCTTCATCTTGATCATCATCTTGACTATTGATATCTTGATTGCATATTAACTTTTACTTTGATGACTGTTGCCGAACTTATAAAGTCAAACTTATGAATAAGGATGAAGATGATGACTGCTGTCATGATCTTGACTATTGTTTCATTTATCTTGACAATTGCTTCATTGGTCATTATCTTCACTACTCCTTGACTATTCTATCTTCACTACTGCTTCAACTACTATTGCCTTACATATGAAGCCAAACTAATGGATGAAGATGATGAGTATTGTTATCAGCTTGATTATTCTTTAGTCATCTTGACTATTGCTTCATTGCTGTCATCATCTTCGCCATTGCATCATATTGACTATTGACATGTAGATTGTATCTTGACTTTTGGTTCGATGACAGTTGTTGAACTTATAGAGTCATACTAATGAATCTGGATGAAAGTGATGGCTGATGTCATCTTGACTATTGCTTCAGTAATCTTGACAATTGCTTCATTGGTCATTATCTTGACTACTCCTTGACTATTGTATCTTCACTATTACCGTACATATGAAGCCAAACTAATGGATGATGCTGACTACTGTTACCATCTTGATTTTTCTTTATTCATCTTGATTATTGCTTCATTGTTGTCATCAACTTGACCATTGCATCATATTGACTATTGACATGTTGATTGTATCTTGACATTTGGTTCGATGACAGTTGTTGAACTTATAGAGTCATACTAATGAATCTGGATGAAAGTGATGGCTGATGTCATCTTGACTATTGTTTCAGTAATCTTGACAATTGCTTCATTGGTCATTATCTTGACTACTCCTTGACTATTGTATCTTCACTATTACCATACATATGAAGCCAAACTAATGGATGAAGATGATGACTATTGTTATCATTTTGATTTTTCTTTGCATCTTGACTATTGCTTCATTGCTGTCATCAATTTGAATGTTGAATCAGCTTGACTATATTTTGATTGCATCTTAACTTTTACTTCGACAATGATTGTTTATTGCCGAACTTATGAATAAGGATGAAGATGACTGTTACCATCTTGATTTTTCTTTATTCATCTTGATTATTGCTTCGTTGCTGTCATCAAGTTGCCCATTGCATCATCTTGACTATTGACTTCATTGCATCTTAACTTTTGCTTCGTTGACTATTGCTGAACTTATAAAGTCAAACTTATGAATATGGATGAAGATGATGACTACTATCATCATCTTGACTATTGCTTCATTAATATTGCTAATGGCTTCATTGGTCATTATCTCCACTACTCCTTGACTATTGTATCTTCACTCTTGCTTCAATCACTATCGGCGTACTTATGAAGCCAAACTAATGGATGAAGATGATGACTATTGTTATCATCTTGATTTTTCTTTGCATCTTGACTATTGCTTCATTGCTGTCATGAATATGAATGTCGAATCAGCTTAACTATTGATATTTTGATTGTATCTTGACTTTTACTTCGATGATTGATTATTGCTGAACTTATGAATAAGGATGATAATGACTGTTAGCATCTTGATTTTTCTTTATTCATCTTGATTATTGCTTCGTTGCTGTCATCAAGTTGCCCATTGCATCATCTTGACTATTGACTTCATTGCATCTTAACTTTTGCTTCGTTGACTATTGCTGAACTTATAAAGTCAAACTTATGAATATGGATGAAGATGATGACTACTATCATCATCTTGACTATTGCTTCATTAATATTGCTAATGGCTTCATTGGTCATTATCTCCACTACTCCTTGACTATTGTATCTTCACTCTTGCTTCAATCACTATCGGCGTACTTATGAAGCCAAACTAATGGATGAAGATGATGACTATTGTTATCATCTTGATTTTTCTTTGCATCTTGACTATTGCTTCATTGCTGTCATGAATATGAATGTCGAATCAGCTTAACTATTGATATTTTGATTGTATCTTGACTTTTACTTCGATGATTGATTATTGCTGAACTTATGAATAAGGATGATAATGACTGTTAGCATCTTGATTTTTCTTTATTCATCTTGATTATTGCTTCACTACTGTCATCAACTTGGATAAAGATGTTGACTGTTGCCATCATTTGGATTATAGCTTCATTCATCTTGACTATTGTTTCACTGGTCATCATCTTTACTACTGGTTAGCTTCGATGACTATTACTTCCCAATTAAATTTTCTTTTTAATGATGTTTTTAATAAACTGAGTAGAATATTGTCCTCTTCTCAATAGTCATCATCTTCATCCATATTCATAAGTTCGGCTTTTGCCCTAAGTTGATCTTAGGACAGAAGCCGAATTTATGAATATGGATGAAGATGGTGAATATTGAGTCAGATATTTTTGTAACTATTTGATAACGATATTTGTCCAACTGAATAACTTATAAGCAAACAGGAAAAATTAAATTGGTACATTACTCGCACCGAAATGATATCTTTTTCTGGAAGTCAGTTGCTCAGTGGATATATACCTTTGCTTAGAAGACGCATGTTCTGGAAAATTTAAAAATAACTTTTTGGTACATCATTTTACCTCACAATAATATGTAAGGCAAATTCGTGATAATTTTACCCAAAAATAGAGGAAAAACTAATATCTGGGTTAAATTCCATTGCGTTATAAATTAATTATGTAAATTTAAATTCAAACAAATTTATTTTATCTCACAATAGGAGAATGCATTTTTCTTGTATGTATGTTTTAGACATACAATTGAGGAACAACTGTCACTAACTTATTGAGAGACACTGTTTCTCAAAAAGTAGTCTGCAGATCACCGGTGGACCTCAGGAAAATTTTAGTAGTGCGCGAAAGATAATTAGTAATTAAATTATAATATATATATTAGTAAAAGTGGGCGACTGCTGTTTCAAGGGCAAAATTAGTGGACCACAAGTTAATTTCTTTAAAAAATAACAGTTAACTCAAACAAATTACGAAAATGAATCAGAATTCTTTACAAAACTTTATACCAACCATTTTCTCGAAAAAAATCAATCCCAAAAACATTATGAATCTTGAAAATATGTAAAAAGAAATTTGTGTTTACGTCTAAAAGAAAAATGGTAAAATACTCCAACTTTGACAAAAATAATCCATAGATTTAAAATGTTGTATTATAGAAATGCATGCAAAATTGGGAAAACGTGAGCGTTTCGATCTTATTGAAATTTATAACACAATTTGATCCACATTGAGGAATACATGGAAAGCTTGATGCAATCATTATTAGAATCTGCTGGAAGAAAATTCTTTTCTCTATGTGGAAAAAAATATAAATCTTATATATTGATAAAGAACAGCATTTTAGATTTTTTTAAATCTCATGTCATTGACTGAGTGTAATTGATGGTGAATGCTTTGGTTCACAATTTAAATATGCTTCGAAGAATTCACCAATCTGAAATAATATTTAGTGGCTAATGCTAGATTATTTTTAAAATAAATTATCACCTGTTTGATATGAATTTGCACATTATAATTAGCATTAGAAATTAGCATTAATAGTCTGTGTAAGAAAATTATTATATCTTACTGATCCGCGATATGTTTTTAGTTGAGAAACATTGTTAGAACATTTTAATTTTTCGTACCAAAATGATTCACTTACGATAAAAGTACCTTAAAACAAGTTCTTAAAACATATATTTTAATGCATTAGACGTTGATGTTACTCTGTTTGGATTAAATATTTAAAGGTTAATTGATATCAAAAAAGGACTACCTCATAGAAGCGCGTTTAAAAAACTAGAGATTGTTATTAATCAAATTTAATCAAATTTATGTTTCTTAAATAAAAGCATGAATATTATGAAAGTTAAGAATGTAAACATTAAAAATATCAAATTACTCACCTACTCTGCCTGCAGGAAACAATAGGAATCACGAACCATTAGAGTACCCTGAAAGAAATTACATTATTACAAAAAATCTTGTTTGTATCTCAGATGTACAAAGAATTGTGACAAAATAGAAAAATGCTTTCATTTTATAAAATCTGCATTGTGCAAAATTTAGTTTTAATTTTTATAAGGAGAATCAATAAGAACATGCTGTTATGTTTTAATTAAAAAAAAAATTTTTTTTGTATAATAAAAATCGCCACCCTTCTTCAATGCGACGTCTTGTGTCATTCAAGCCTTATGTCCTCATTTAATTTGCATACCTCATAGTGTTTTATACCTATGGGGGCTAAATATTTCGCACCCCAATAATACTATGTTCGCAACGCCATCTCAACATCTTGATTTGTCCGCAACATGTCGTTTAATATGAACTTATTTAACGATCTTTATTGGTTACAAGTAGTTCTAACCACTGGTTACAAGTGTTTCTATTTTTGAGTTATATTTTTTTATAAGGCGTTTGAGACACTATTTATTGTGATAAAAAGTTCATCTAAAATTAACTCTTTAATAGTAATCAAATAATCGTTAATATACCGATTGATGGAGAAAAAGTAGAGAAACAAGAGAGCAAGCAAGAGAACATTGCTTTGCTCAGCGGTCAAATTAAGTGTTCTCTATAGTAACTATCGAACGAGGCCCTTCAACTGTTGACTGCACTAGCACCTTTTCATCAATCAGTTTAGGAAACGACGCGAGTTTTGAAATCAAGTGACAAAGCTAAAGCTCAATTGAACGCAAGTCAGAAAATCTCAGCGTTATGGCAGGAGGAATGGAGTACCTGTCCTCGGAGCATCTAATCAAGAATGCTGATATCGCGTATAAAGCCGTGGGTCGTGAGGAAATATGGTGAGGTAGTCCGAATTCGTCCGTATGCGACTTCAAAAGTTTCAAATGACGCCAGAAACCTCTGTTAGAAATTTCCCAAAACTTCCCACAAGCCGCTCTTAACTTAGTATAGAAACTTAGCTTACGATAGGAAATTTGTATGGCATTTCTCTTGACTTTGTGTGGAGCAAAAGGGTAACATTTCCTTAAACCAACGACAAACCAGAAGCAAAATATATAGGAAATTTGTATGGAACAAGAGGCTATAACAAGAGGCTATAACATAGCCTCTTGTAAGCAAGTGCCAGAGGGACTCCAATTCAATCATATAATACACAATCAAACACAAAGATATATAGGAAATTCCAAAACTATTTAGAGCAATTGAATGGTAAACCATTTTAGGGGAACTCCAGTTCAACCATACAATAGGCAGCTAAACACAAAAAGAACCAAACTGTTCCGCATGAGTTAGATGCAAATTATAGATAGGAATGTAGCACAGTGGCCTTAAGCCAAGGACTAACCAGAAGCTAAATAGAAATAGGAAATTAGTATGTAAGGCGTCACCTGGGCCAGACAGATGCAGACAGTCCGATGATTAAAATTTCTCCTGCATGACTCAACACACGCGACTATACACGCACACAGTAATAGCGATATTATGGATTTTTATGTTTTATTTTTAATTCTTTTTTCCAGTGTTACCGTGTGAATTCATATGTTGGTGAATGCGTGCATAGACAAATTCAAAAGTTTCAGGCAGCCTGGCATACGACGCACAGTTTTAGTGCGACGCACGCCAGACAAAAGTAGGAGGAAACTGCGAGAACTGGGACACTTTCCACTATTGTACGACCCCGGCGCATGAACCATATTCTTATAACGTAATAGTGTATTACATATAAAACTTATATATTGGTGAATGCTTCGGACTATTCAGGATGCATTCACCTTCCACTTACCTTATTTTTGACAGAGTATTAGCGAATGCTTGGGGGTCGATTGGGTACTTTTTACTCAATTTGATAAGTTCACAAGCCGTCTAGGCCGCGCCTCCAACGATGACGTCATGAGACATCAATCATTTGAAAAAACAATATGACGTTCAATCGTCAACAACAACAATTCAATCGTATTCCTTTGACTTTACGCGTTACATGTTCTTTATTATCTTCAGGAGAGATTGCTTTATAACCATAGTTTTTGGGACCGCCGCTAACAAATTCAGTAATATAACTTCCAGATCCATATGCTTCTAGTTCCTCAGTCATATCTCCGATACATTTACCAGTTGGAGGATCATGTTCTCCTTCTCGATATACATATATCACCGAATCAATATCATAGTACAATACTCGATCCCCAGGCTGCTCCAGATATGAATAGAGTTTAAGATGAGCCTGAGTAGTAACATATGAAGCAATAAAAATATTGGCAGTGGGGAGAACTTCGAAGTATTCCCTGTAAATTCGTAATTGGCTACAAGCGTTGTATCATTTATAGGTACTAGACTATTGATGTTTAATACAGGCCTGACAAGAAGTTGATAAGTTCTTGAGGTTGATTTATAATAACTACTTTTGGCTGATTTTCTCACTGACCTAATTTTCCCCAGAATGAATTAAGAACAAGCTTTCCCAGAGACCTGAATTATTTACAATTTCAATAAAATTTAACGATATTAAAATTTTCTTGATTATACTTTTGTGTCCCAATCGGCCATCTACGGAATGGTGTAGATTTCAGCGGATCACTGAATCTCTTCTGGATTCGCAACGTTCCGCTCGACCCTCTTTCGAGAAGTGTCTTCTCAAGCCAGTGTTGCATTCTGTTTATCACCTTTTTTATTTCTTTAATTCCCTACCGCCAAAGATTCAGCCCGCTTAAAAAGGCGACGTCAATTACGAGATTCTTCTTTGGGCAGATGTCACGTTGAGACTCTCTAAACGATAGAGTAAATCCTCACGTCATAGTCGGGCGAAGTAAACTCAGTGGCCAGGCTTACAGCCGTTTGCACCTAACTTGCTAATTCTTCAGCTTTGGTCTCGCAAGTCGGTATGATGTTAATATAGTTTAATAGGGAGGACCTGGCGCCTCCCATGACTCCAATAATGAGGACTACCAATTTGATGGAATTACGTGGATATTGGATCCTTAGATCGCATAACAAATCCTGA